>JAQQAE010012006.1:0-13350 GCA_029823295.1 Pseudamia nigra | reverse complement strand
TGTAAGAGAAGAAGATGCAGAGGATAGGGTGAGATGGAGGCAGATGATTCGCTGTGGCGACCCCTGAAGGGAACAGCGAAAGGAAAAGAAGAAGAAACAATCTCACAGTTTTCTTTTTTGCATTAAAAACACACGTGTCCTCAAACATCTGCAAAAACAGCCCCCAGGCCACTGTTTTCATGATGATCAGCTTCATTGTCATGTGAATATGGTACAGTGCAGTTACTTCAACTGTAACATATTGCATTGGATATTTCTGCTGAAAATAACAGGTAGCATCCAGTATATACATATGCAATATATAGCATGAAACTTGTAGCAGGCCGCTTAAAACAAAAACACAGCCCACCATGCTGCCATATTTGACAAACATGGTCGAGGTATTGTCTTTGTGGTGTAGCTACTGTGGACTGGTCTCAGTCTTGACTTGGATGCATTTAGTCTCTACCCCTCTTTATCTTGTCTCAGGTTAGGTGTTTACAGCACTAGTACCCCACACTCATTACAATCTGACAGACAGCAGTTTAAGTCATTACTGATTTACAACAGCAGCGTCTTAAAGCAAAGACTGAGTGATGAAGGAAAGACTTAAGTAGACATGCATTAGCCAAAATTCTTCAGTAATTCCAGAAAGTCTTTACATATAAAACTAAAATGGCACTAAATAGATTGCAGACCCATCTTCAGACAGATCTGGATCCACACCAAAATGTGTCATATTCAACTGAATGTACATTAAAAATATCATTGATATGGAAAAAAACATTCATTCACTCCTCATTATCTCAGCTTTGGTGGTAGATTCACATCTCTGGCCCCTCATTTTTTACTGCACAACAGGTGAAAAGATACCCCCCCCTCCTAAAGATAAATAAATCAGTTTATCAAGATGCATTAATTACTGTGGTATTTCCAAATTTTTCAAACAAACGTCCTATCTTGTAATGTTAAAGAGTGTCATAAAAACAATTCTGGATCTGCCCTTTTGCTTGGATCCATGCCAAAAGTTAAAGGCTTCTTCCTTATCCCAAGCTCCAACAAAGTCTCGGGTCAGTAGTTTTTGCATAATCCTGCTGACAAATTAACCAACCAACAGATGATAGAGGTAAAAAAAAAAAACTTATCACACATAAAATATGACAAACACATTAATCTTACTTCAGTGTCCACTCAGACATCTGTCTATCAGAGTGTTATAAGTTTACCTCAACTCATAAAATACTAGAATATTACTGCACTTATTCCCACACAAGCATAATGTGTCAGTACTCTGGAGAGGACAGCATGTACTATATATCACTGCACCTCATTTCAACACCATTTGTGAATGATAGTGATGTTTTACTTTATCCGCTTGACAACAAGACGCTTTGCCTTGAGTAACAAGCCTTTCATAATTCACCCTGTAGCTACGCAAACTACAGCTACAAAAACATGAGCTTTTTTTATTATATCTGCATAAAAAAATGACCTTGTTCCCATCCTTACTCAATCTCATCTCCTCTACTCTGAACATTGCTGTTAGTTGCTTTGGCAATTATTCACAGTGCGAATTATGTCATTAGTTTGCCTGCTCAATTTTTCCCAGGTAGTCTAGGGATTTGCTCTGATGACCTTGAAACACGCTAATGACATGAAATCCAATTAACCATTTTAACATTTTCAGCAGTGGGCAGCACAGTGTTATGTCCTGTGGGTGGTTCACTTCCTTAACTGTCAGTCCTGCTGCTCCACAGAATGATCTAGGTTCAACAAGACCCTGAGACCAATTAAGAGCTCTGGGGATTGGAGGAAATAAAGCCGTTTTTACTCTTTTGCAATGTTCTAAAACTCCCTGATGAGAAAAGAAAGGTTTGTTCTGCTCTGATTATAATATGTTGGCAATTCACAGGAGTCTGCCTGCATTTGAGTCAGCACTTTGCAGCCTTACCCCTCCTTGTAGTACAGAGAGTATGATCAGGGAGCAGGAGATTAACAGGAAATGTTACTGCAGTTATCTTTGGCCTTATGAAGCAAAAGTCTACGGCAGCTGCCTTTTCTCTGCTGACTTACTGTTTCAGTCCATCATCAGAGCTGGTAGATGCCTGCTCAAACACATGGCATCCGGTACATTGTATTAGCATTAGGAGTGGGTCCAGTTTGGCTTATGAAGGTGGAGAAAGGGTTGTTATCTACAGGAACAGGGACAGAAAATTCTGGGGAGGTGTCACATTGGGGGGTGTGCACATAAAAAAATGTGCAGAACTATAAATTAAACATACCCACCTTTATTGAATCACACAATTGGTTGTGAGGTCCAAACTGGCAGTCAGCCCGGACTCTGTGTGTGTGAGTGTGTATGCGTGTGTGTGTGTGTGTGTCTGTGTGCGGGTGTGTGTGTGTGTGTGTGCATAAGCCCATTAAAAGTTTGACCAGTAGTCTTAGAAACTACAAGCAGTGAGATAAGAACCCAGATGTGCAGTGACTTAAAAGTCATAGTCATTGTGTAAAGGAGGTTCCCTTTAAAACAGTTTAAGTAAGCCTGTTAAAATGAATTTTACAAGGAAATATGTAATATATACCTAAAAACAAACAAAAAACAAACAAACAGGCAAAAACTCTCTGTCAGTGCTCTATTTGCCTGCAGAGACCATATGTCTGTGTTCTCCTGTGTTTGGGATGCGTCTGTGGCTTAACGCTGTGGCAGTGAATTTTCATCGCAGCCAGTGACAGTGAGTTGGCACAACACTATATAACCTTGGGGCATACTCACACAGCTGTCCTGTGCAAGACTTTAGTGCAACCCCCTTAACAGCCACCCTCAACCACTTCTTTGAACCAAGCCTGAGCCCAGGATTCAGCACAGTACAGAGCACTCACATTATTGGCACAGGTTAGTTAGACTAGGTGTGCATTTAGGGAGCAAACACACCAACACAACTGGCTCAAGCTGTGCCAAAGTGCAATTTTCCCTCTCCATGCTCCCCCACTGGAGCGTGCTCACACTGACAAAGCTCCAAATACACTGAGCCACGTATACATGTGGACATGGGAAATCAGGTCACAATACCACACACAGCTTTATTGACTTTGTGGTTTATGTTTGAGTCATTTACAGACTTCTACTGGATGTCTCCATTATGTAAGGTTTTGATTTTCTGTATTATTGTGCTGCCCTCGTGTGTGCGCCCTGTGTGCTTCTGCATGGGCAACCATTCCATGCTGAAGTCCACCTCCTTCAACACTACGGCCAGGGGTATGTGCTGCTCTTACGCGTGGTTAGTAGTACTCACATTACTCAAACGATTTGCACAATGCAGATTAGCAGTGTGAGTATGCCCTTGGTGACTCCGGTTACACCTTCCTCCTCTTTCTGCTTTGTATTCTTCAGCTGTATTCATTTAGAAACTTCCCTTATGGCTATCTCAAAATGTAGATGTGTTTATTCATGCTTTAGAAGAGAACCAGTGTGAATCAATCAGAAAATGACACTTTCTCTATTTCACAGCTTTTTTCTGCTGCTCACACTCTTCACTCACATTATAACGTGCTTGAATGCCACTCTCTCTTTTCTGAGTGAAAAGGGGGTGAAGGCTGAAATATATTTCTGCAAACAACACAGGAGAAATGTTGCATATTTTACCTCAAAATTTAAATCAAGCCGTGTAAATCTCACAACTGCACTCGGCAATGACTACTGTCAACCCTTTATTAAAAGTTCTGTAATATAGCTTGAATCAAGATTAGAGATTACTCATTTACAAACATATTCTAATTTAATTCCTTCACCAACATTTTCACTAGAAGCTGTAATTTAATTGCTTTTTTTCTGTAACTGTGTACAATTACCTCTGACCAGTCGCTCACTGTCTATATTACAGTGTAAATATAATGAAAAGATGCATCTGAAGAAGACTAAATGCACATGAAGGCATACTGAATGCACATGTGACAGAAAAGCCGGGAATGTAGAGAGAGCAAGAAAAGAAAGGATCAAAAGTAAACAGGCATGTTTTCTCTCCCTCAGAACTTCAACCTAGTCTCTGCTGATTTCTTCTCCCACTTGCTGACAGTAAGGCTCAAAGCCTGACATCACATCAAACTCTTCAAATATTTAGACATGATTCAAGTCGTCTTCTTTTTCCCCGTTTTCCCTGTCATGCTGAGGGAGGTAGGGGGTATGTTTCAGCGATTAATATTCCTGTAGACTTAGTGAACGGCAGTTAGGAAATAAAAGGCCATACGCTGCCAGCTGACTGATTGGGTCATTTATCCACACCACCAAGTGATATTTCTGCTGCGTTCCTTCTTTAGATCCCCTGGATGATGAAATGGCATGTATATGTGTGTGTGTGTGTGTGTGTGTGCGCTTGACTCTGTGAAGGCTGACAGCTCAGTGTGCCATTTGCAAGAGGGCAGATGACAGCAGTCCAGTGAGAGAGGAAGCAAGAGGAAAGAGAGAAGGCGCGAGAGACATCTGCAGACAGAGAGAGATGGGGAATCTGCTGATGGCCAGTGAGAAAAGGTGAGAATGGCTGAAAAATTACTAATGGCTATTACGAGTGCAGTGTTGATTAATTCAAGATCGTAATAGTGTGATTCTCACAATTAGGAGTAATGGATGTTACAGTCAAGCAGTGATGGAGACAACATGAATGAGTGATGCCAGTCTGAGCACTCATTCTGTGTAATGAGCCCATAGATGTGTCTTTGCAGATTGATGCTGATGGAAGAGGCTGAGGTAAAAGTGAGGGCAACTGGAGCCTTTACAGGGAAATTGAAAATTCAAACACCTCGCAAACAGCTGGTCAATGCATGAGAATGGAAAACATATTAGTTGTCAAATGTCCAAGTGCTGAGCAAAGTTAAAGAAAACTTTTGAAATACTGCAATTCAGAAAATGTACATTAGGTGCATTCATCAAATGATTTCGTCTGTGTTATTACAGAAAGAACCAAACAAACAACGCTGATTAACTTGGACATCTGCAAGTGATTTTTCTTGATGGAAATAGCCTCTTCTTTTGCTACATGACAGAAGCGATTTGTGTTTAAATTTTCTGTTAGACAAATGAACTCTTTACTGGTAAGTTTAAAGGTTCTAAACTAACTTTTTTGAATGTTTGTGTTTGGATAATTTCACCATTTCAATCAAAAAATTACCTCAAAATATACAAAAAATATGACAATGGAAACATGACTAGTGTTGGCAATTATATAAGATGAGGCGGGTTCCAACAAAATGGAGAGTCTGAATCTGATAAAGGGATTTCTACTCAAGTTTTGCAGGTGAGTGATCAGTACATGGTCAATAGTCAACCCATGTAATCTAATTTTTATGTTAAGAGATAGAGGCTCATAAAATGTGATCAGTATTTAAAAGCAGACACACTTCTGTGCTGTTCTTGCAGCCTCTATGCAAACTGCTTCAGTCTCTACATGGAGACTGCGAAAAGGATGCACACTTCTCCAAATTACTGACAATCTGCATGGTGTAATCTCCTTGAAAAACAGCAGTGGGAGAAGTGACACACTAAGCATGAAGGTTTGTCTAAAGTCACTCAGTTTCAGTGTCATGGATTGACAGTGAAATGCAGCAAGCAAAATTGTGTCTTGTGGTAGAAACACATTTACATTCCTTGTTGAAACCTGACAGATATACCACAGAACGATGATACATGGAACACAACAAGCATTTGCAGATGCAATATATAATAATATGAAGAAATGTATGTACAGTAACTACATTACTTGCCTTTTAATTAGATGTGTGAATGGGCAATAAAGTATATTTAAAATGAGCAGCTTGCCAACTGTCTGAGTTGTCAGTGATAGCCTGTAGACAGATTTGCAAGTATGGAAGAGAATTTGACATTTCTGCTCTTGACTAAGTTCTCTCTTTTGCATGTCTACATTCTTAAGACCTGTAATATTAGCTGCTATTGGCTTAAAGGAAATATATTGGAAAAATAAGGTTTCATGTGTTTTCCAATTAAACAAAAGGTCTGAGTGCTCATTAAATATCAAGATTCTCACTTAAACACACACAGCCACTTGTCATATGACCTGACCTGTAACAGGCCATTTGGATTTCTAGGTAATTGTGATGTCACATTCTAACTCCTACATCATCATACACTGACACTTAGTCACGTCCCAGGTCATCGCATACTGAGAGGGAGAATGCCCAATCCTGTCAACATGCAAAGTAGCAAGTGGCCACGTGATCTTCTGAGGTTGCTAGCAGTTGGAGGCTGGGGTGACACTGACTTCTACGTGAAACACCAGGGATCAACTCCAGCTTCAGGCAGTGTGTACTGTATTTTTGTGCAAGGACACTGCACACCAACTGTACTTTCCCACCACTCAGAAAGTATGTTTTATGCCAAACCACTCATGACAGTGGTAACAATTTTGTACTGTTATCTTGGTGATGTATCTCAGCATCTGTTGAACTTTCCCTGTTCATTATATTATGATGCACTTTGGCACTCTATGCATCAGTATGGGATGACTTGGGGTGAGACTGTATTATTGGAAGTGACAGACCACCAACAACATCCTGATACTGTACCTGGGATAATGTGCCAGTGCTTCAACCTGATGCTATCCATGGTGAAGGCAGGAAAAAGCTGTGCTCACCAAGAGCTCATTTACATTTAAATCAACAGACACTGCAACAGCCCATCTGATACAGGGATGAAAGCCAGTAAACTTTAGAATAGAATTTAAACTCCTCATTTTAATATACACAACCCTAAACAGTGAGGCTCCATCCTATGTCAAAGACCTTATTGTTCCCTATAGACCAATCAGAAATCTTTGCTCTCAGAGCGCAGGCCTACTCTTGGTTCCTTGTACCTCTGAAACTGGACTGGGAAGCAGAGCCTTCCATTACCAAGCACCTCCAACTCTTTCTCTCTCTTTCCCTCTCCCTCTCAGTCCCTTCCTGCACCTAATCCCATGTCATTGAATTGTGTTACTAAATTTGTGTCTTCTGTGTAGTTTTGTGTCTTCTCCCCTCTGTTCTCCCTCTCCCTGTTCCTTCGTGCAGGAGGCTCTGGAGCAACTGCAATTGCTGGTCATGAACTGCTCCAGTGTCTGTGTTGCTTGTTGCTCTATCTCAACTGTTTTCTTTTGTCTTTCCTCCGTCAACTGTCCCCAAACGGTTCTGCTGAAGATTTTTCCTCTTCAGTTAAAGGAAGGCTTGCTCTCTGAGGTTCTGCTGGGTTTGTTCTCCATACAGTCTTGTCAGGTTTCACCCTTGATTTGTGAAGCAGTTAGAGATATTGTTGGTGATTTTGACTGGTGCTATATAAATACAACTGAACTGAGTTGAATATGGATACAATATCCATATCTGTGGTGTTTTAAGCTGAAAATGATCCACATTCTAGGAGCATGTAAGAATAACTAAAATGTGTACAATATGAAAAAGCTAATGCCAACAATTGACCAACACAGACGATAATTAAGAATGATCAGTTCAGGTGACTGCTGACGGTGTCGCAACAGTTTTGTTACTGCTACACACAGAAGCTTCTAAGAGCAGAAGTGAGACTTTGCAATGAGAATATCTGTATAATTTTTGGATGAATAACAATGTACAGAGAAATTCTCTGGAACATCTTAAAGCAGTGTTTTACTCCTCTCCATGAGACATGCTCATTAGTGCACACCAGAGGAACACAGACCCCTTGCCTCGTCTCTCCTCTCCTCACTTTCCTCACTTTCCTCTCCTCGCTTCACCTCACCATCTCTTTGTCTTTTTACACTTGCTCTGATGTGTTTTCTCCCATTTCTTTCTCTTCTGCCTGAACTCCATACAGCCAGGCAAAGAGAATGACAGTTGCTCCAGGAAGGCGTACTCTAATTAAGCACCTTGAATGAGAATAAATTAGCACCTCATCTCTCCTGCTTTTCATTTTGGAGCAAGAGATTTGGCAAATTTTCAATACAATAGCATATGGAGAGAGAGCAATGCCTCACTGTTATCGCATTTGAATAGCTCCTGCCAGGCAAAACTACAGGGATATTTTATGTGTGTACCTTCCTGTGAGAGTGTGCGCTTCACTTACTCTTTCGCAGTTGATGAGTTAAACCGAAGTGCTCCAAACCTCTCCTTCCTCAGTCTTGGCACATGTCCCTCTCACCATGTTACTAGAATGTGTGAATCTTCATTAGCATTAATAGCTTCTAAAGACCTGGATGATGCCCAAAATTTAATTCTGAGGCAGGCTTTCAGCTGAGTCGCCAGTTAATGCCATGACAGTGCAGAAAGCACAACAACTGTCCTCGGAGAGGTCTTCTGAAAAACAGCGACGTTGGCGAAGTCGGGAAGCCTTCGCTCTCAGCTTCTCTGTCACCTCTGAAAGCTGATGCTGACTCATAAAACCACCCACTCAAAGAAAAATCACATGACAAACAACAAAGAACTGAGGGCTTATAAGAGGAGTCAAAGTGCTCAGTGTACGGTGGTTTCACAAACACATAGGGATGAAACAAGCATGGAGGCGCATTTCTAATCATCCAATCTAAATGCAAGAAGAGATCCTCTACATCCACAATCGACACAGTATTTAATCATCAATCTGAAGCTGTGTCACGTAATATGCTGTACAATGCTGTGAAAATGTGTTTGCCCCATTCCTGATTTCTTACTTTTTTTAGAAATTTGTCACACTTAAATATTTCAGATCAAACAAATTTAAATAATGGATTTAAGAAAACACAAGCAAACACAAAATGCAGTTTCTAAATGAAGGTTTTAATTTTAAGGGGAAAAAAAAATCCAAACCTACATGACTCTTTGTGGAAAAGTGCTTAACTCCCACCTCCCACCCCTGGTTAAAACACAAATGAACTGTGATTAAATTCAGGAACAAATGAGAAACAAGTAATTGAGATCTATCAGTCTGGAAAAGGTTGTAAAGCCATTTCTAAAGCTTTGGGATTCCAGCGAACCACAGTGAAAGCCATTATCCACAAATGGAGAAAACATTGTGTTTGAACCTTCCCAGGATCTTCCCATAATTACCCCAAGAGCGCAGTGATGACTCAGTGAAGAGGTCACAAAAGACCCCAAAACAACATCTACAGAAATTCATGACTCCGCCATAAGAAAGAGACTGGGCAAAAATGTCTTGCATGGCAGAGTTCCAATACGAAAACCACTGCAAAAAGAACATAAAGGCTAATCTCAGTGGCCAGAAAACATGTTGATGACCGTCGAGACTTTTTGGAAAATACACTGACTGATGAGACAAAAGTTGAACTTTTTGGAAGGTGTGCGTCCCGTTACATCTGGCAGAAAAGTAACACAGCATTTTGGTAAAGAAACATACCAACATTAAAAGTGGTGGTGGTATTGTGATGGTCTGGGGCTGTTTTGCTGCTTCAGGACCTGGAAGACTTGCTGTGGTGAATTGAACCATGAATTTTGCTGTCTACCAAAAAAATCTGACCATCTGTTGTGGCCTCAATCTGAAGCGCACTTGGGACAATGATCCAAAACACCAGCAAGTCCATCTCTGAGTGGCTTAAGAAAAACTAAATGAAGACATTGGAGTGCCCTTGTCAAAGGGTCAAAGTACTGACCTGAATCCAATGGAGATTCTGTGGCATGACTTTAAAAGGGTGGTGCATGCTTGAAAACCCTCCAATATGGCTGAATTACAACAATTCTGCAAAGATGAGTTGGCCAAAATTCCTCCACAGTGCTCTAAAAGACTCATTGCCAGTTATCACAAATGCTTGAGTGCAGTTGTTGCTGCTAAAGGTGGACCAACCAGTTATTAGGTTTAGGCCCCAAGAACTTTTTTACACAGGGCCATGTCGGTTTGGATTTTTTTCACCCTTAAAAATAAAAACCTTCATTTAAAAACTGCATTTTGTGTTTACTTGTGTTTTCTTAAATGTATAATTTTAATTTGTTTGGTGATCTGAAACATGCAAGTGTGACAAATATACAAAAAAGTAAGAAATCAGGGAGGGGGCAAACATGTTTTCGCAGCTCTCCCATTGAAGTCCCACCAAAAGCATATTTTCCAAAGACAAACTTTGTTTTGCTACATTAATCTGTTCAGCTCAGATGGGGTGTTCTGAAAGAGAGGTCTCAATGTGATCAGTAACAACAGCTATGAGAGTATGAGATACTGGAACAAATCAAAAAGCTTGTTTCCTGTGAAAAGAAGACAGTTTTGTTCTGACAGTTGAAAACTAAGTTGTGTTTGTCAAGGTCAGCATTTGAACCATAACTTATGGGATTGATCCTGATGTGTATTATTCAGCATTGGGTCTGTTTACGTGCACAGAAAAACTCCAATCATTATTGTATTTTTGGAGTTATCAGGTTACGAAGTGACCATGTAAACAACATAGTCTGATATGTGTTATCCGACAGTGGCGGTTATCTGATTTTGAGAAATCGGATTACCACACCTGCATTTCCCTCCAATACGCCGATGTCTCGGTGCATGTATACCCAGTGATCCGATTTCTATTGTTCTTTTACATCTGCGCATGTGTATAAAATTTTTTTTACAGGAAATAGAGTTGACGTAGTCACAACGTGAGTGGAAGAATAAGACAATAAACAAAGCCTGCAGCAGAGGAAAGTCAAAAGAGTGACTTCTGGAGTGAAGAAAAGACAAATTTCATGTTAAATAAAATGAAAACCCTCAATATCCTCCATCTCCTTGATGCGAAGAAATACAGAATGTTTTGAAAATAACATGAAGCTCAAGTCTAACGTCACTACGTACGTATGCTCTCCAAACAAAATCTGAAAATGGACTGAAAAATGTAAACCACGGTTTTCAGTTATCACATTTCTGCAGTGCATGTAAACACTTCACAATTGAATATTACACTTATCTGATTACTCTTAGTTATCGGATTTCTGTGGTCACGTAAACGGGCTCCTTGACGGGGACAGACTGAGCTGCAAAGGTAGATATTATAGCAGCTTATACGTACGTATCTCATTATTACCTACTCCCACAGAATTGAGACATGGGTTAAGTTTGAGTAAGGGTGTATTCACACCTGACTCGTTTGGAGCGGTTTCTCAGAAAGAGAGGGCGTTTAACCCCAAAAACCGTTTTGTTTGTGCATGTGTGAACGCAGCAGTCACACTCGGATGTGGAACAAAACAAGCAAGCCGAGATTGCCTAGAAGGGGTGGTCATGGCATGTTTCCATTCAATCCCTGTCGTGGTTTGTTTGTGGTGAGAACAGAAACTACTCAGAAGCCAACACAACTGACTTGAGCCTGTGTTTGACAATAGAACACTAGGGGGCAGTAATGCACACGGTTGCCAAACGTCATTCAAAACGACAGTGAATGAAGAAATAGTGGAAAAAAAAAATAATAAAAAAAAGAAATAGCGGAAGAAGAAGAGAAGCTGGAGTATCAGGACGTTATTTTGCGGATTTCTGGCAGACCTGGATATTTTGCTCATTTCGTGCACACTGGTACATTAACCAGAGAAATGCATTTACCCGCCCCCCCCCCAAAAAAAAGGCACTGATGATCCATGTTTTTTCCACCAGGGCTAGAAAAAAAGAGTAACTTTTTCCTTCTTCCAGAGGTAATTTCTGACCAATGAGAGAAAAGTTTGCTCGTGCATGGCATTTGTTTACAAATTTGAACCGATACAGACTGATACCCTGTGAACACAAACGGCCCCAAGGAAAATTGCAACAAATGTATGCATGTAATTTAGCCCTTGAATTGGAACAAAGCAAACGAGCCACAACTGTGAATGCAATCAAAAGTATTTGGTGGTAATTGTTTATAAATAAATATAGCTAGGTCGAGCAAACTTGGGATACATGCTGACTTTGCAAGTAGGACCTGTGTCTATGTTTTTGGACACAAAACATCAACGTCACACTTAAAGGCATATGGTGTCCTTGTTATCAGAGCTAGGGCCAGGCTTTGATGAGATGAATTGCGTCTGTCTTCATGCTCGTTTTTGTCTTTTGGCTGTTTCCTTAAGGCGTCACCACAGAAAATGATCTGCTTCCTCTGTATGCAACCAGCTGCATGTAACCAGCTCTTTCACCACATCCATAAATCTGCTCTTTGGTCTTTAGCTTCACTTCCTACCTAGCACATGTCCAAACCTTGCTTCTGCCCCCTTTGACTTTGTTTACAGACATCTAACCTGAGCTGTCCC
The DNA here is from genome assembly GCA_029823295.1 of Pseudamia nigra. Lineage (NCBI taxonomy): Eukaryota > Metazoa > Chordata > Actinopteri > Kurtiformes > Apogonidae > Pseudamia > Pseudamia nigra. The sequence goes on along the minus strand of JAQQAE010012006.1, from coordinate 1,191 downwards.
TCTGACGTCCTCCTTCCTGTCCTTCCTCATCACTCCCAAGGAGAATCTCAGTATATTCAGCTCTGCCACATCCAGCTTTGCCTCCTGTCTTTCCATCAGTGCCACTGTCATAGCTGGTCTCTCAACTGTCTGGTAAATCTGCTCTTTGACTCCTGCTGCTACTCTTTTGTCACCCATCACTCCTGACACTTTTCTCCACCCACTTCACTCTGCCTGTGTGCAGTTCTAGTTGTATTTTTGGCTACTGTGGAGACACCATATTTCTCTTGTGGGTCTTCTGTTTAAAAATATTGGGAACCACTATATTACACAACAGAGAGAAGTATCACTATGAATGTGTCAACTAATCATAGATAATCAACAGTCTTATATGTAGTTTTTTGTTTGAAATATTTTTCCATTATAAGGCCATATTTACATGTTCAACCATACTCTTTTTATGTGAAATATAAATATTAGGGACATGTAGACGTGGAGCTAAAGTTGTGACGATCTGAAAGCTGCAGTCTGCAATGACAAAAGTGAATTAACATCTATTTTGTGTAAATTGTGTAGTCAACTGCATCTTGTAAGGTAATTTCCTATTCATTGACAATAAGCAAAACAGTATTACTGTATAGGGGGTGAATAACACAACATGTACGATCATGCTAAATCTGTGGAAGTATCTTCAAAAGGCTCTTGGCCCTTGTGTAGACTTTAAAATTCTGGATTTTCATTGTCTTATACTTAATCAGTTATGGCATAGTGTGAATTTCTTAACTTGTGTTTCAATGAAAACACATGTTGATCAACACCATACAGTATGATGGTACAATTCAAATGACATCAAATATGTTGTCTCTCCTCATTTACCTCTGTTCATTGGAGAGGCGGGACTTGGCCTCACTATACAGTAATTATAAACAATTATAAATATGTTCAATTTCTTGCAGTTTAGCACCCTTAAATCTTACACTCTGGCCCTTTAAGATCAACAGTAGTAACTCATTAAATGTACATTTAAAAATGCAGCCTTGTCATTTTCCAGTATCTAATCCAGTGGTGGCCAAGTCCAGTCCTCGAGAGCACCTGTCCTGCCTGTTTTCCAACTGGCTCTGCCCCACCCACTGTATCCTCCAGCTTCTGAGTGGCTAAACACGCCTGATCCACATCATCAACAGTGGGTGGCGCGGAGCCAGTTGGAAAACA
>JAQQAE010012005.1:0-13351 GCA_029823295.1 Pseudamia nigra | reverse complement strand
CAATGACCACTCTTTCACCTCTGGGGGTGCTCTGCATCACTTCATCTAACTCACTCCAGAATCTCTCCTTCTCTTCTCACTCCTATCCTACCTGTGGGGCATAAGCACTAACAACATTGAACATCACGCCTCTTAATCCTTTGTAGGAAATATGCAATATTACAGCAGCAGCAGCAACTTCACTCAGTCATCACACACAAACAATGGAAACTAAACCAGCTCTACCTAGACGTAAACTAAATGTAAAACTAATTAGAATAGCTATACACCATATTCATGACTCAAAATCAACTAAAAACATCATGAAACATATAAATAAAGTACCAAGTGCTTAATAGAATACTGCACAAAAGTAATCACTATTGCACATTCACAAGTCAAAAGGTATAAATTGTGGAGTGAGAAATGGATCACCACACTCAAAAATAGGTTTGAAGTCCTCCATTGGTTATTCAAGCTGTGCACAGGAAAAACTCACTCAGAAGACAGGGTGTGCAAGTAAGAACTCCATCCAACAAAGAAAGGTTTTAAGCTTAGTGTAGATTATAGTATGTCACCTTATGTCACCTTAGCAATGGTCAACATAGCATCTGTTAAAACAAGGAAATGACACTGAAGGAACAGGACATTTTACACTTAAACTCTTCTAAACTCTTGACAGAACATCAATGTTACAATAGTTGGTTTCAACCAGTTATTTAGCTGGTGACGACGTTTGACACAATTTACACAGGTAGGCATGTAGATATGTACATATTTAGGACAAGGTTATATGAGCACATACAGTTTGTCAGTGATTCTACACACAGGCACACAGTGAAATAATTATATTGTAAATATAATATTAAATAAAATAAAAATACAAATTCCGAACAGTTTTTGCACATTAAAAAGCCTGATGACAGCTGGCAAAAAAGAATTTCTCTCACGTTCTGTGGGATCACCTTGCTCTGAATGTGCTATCCTGAAATACCTGGACAGCATGATGTGGATGCACGTGATTGATCATGGTAGCATTGCTTTTCCTAAGCATCCTCATCTCAGCAGATGCTTAATACTGTTCAGCTTGATCCCAGCGGTGGAGCTGGCCATCTGTCTGATGGGCAAGCACCACCTCCGCAGCACACAACCACAAAACACAGCACACTGTCCACCACAGTCTGATAAAATGAGCACACCAGAGTTTTACAGATGTAAAAGGGTTGCAACCCTCTCAACAAATACAGCCTGCGTTGACCCTTTTGGTACACTGGCTCCATATAGTAAAAAAGAGACATTTGGAGATAGCATTTTACTAGTGTAGGATATAGATCAATGGCATTTTACAAGTTCACGTCCCAAGGAGACACCAGGTTTTTTTTTTTTTGGGTCTTGAGCATAAATAGCTTGGGTACCATTTCCATACAGCATGTCCCCTCTGGTGCTGTTTCATTTTAGAGTGGCATGAATTCAACTTTGACAATTGCATACTGTAGAAACGACAAATTCACATGTTTTTTTTTCTTTTTCTTGTTTCAGAGTTGCCCATTATGAGGGAGGGGCTGTATGCAGCCATGCCCGATCCTTATGGAGACTTGAGCCTCTGCGTATTGCGTTCGTGTCTTGATTCACTGTATTTAATTACATACATTACTGTATAAGTGGGATATAATAACATAACACTTGGATGATGCTCATATACTGTTCCTGTTGGTAGGTGGAGTGGTGGTCACATTAAATGGGGCCAGTCTTTTCGCATACGTCACATAACAACAGGCAGATACCTTTGTCTGGATGAAGAGAAGGGACTGCTGTTGGTGGACCCAGAGAAGGCAAATTCCAAGATGTCAGCCTTCTGCTTCAGAATTTCAAAGGTGATGTTTTTTCCAAAAGAACTAGTGAGAAAAATGCCAAAAAAGGTATGCCTAAGATTCATGGGTATACTTTTTATTTCAACTACAGGAAAAAATTGAGGTGACTCAGAAGCGGGATGTGGAAGGCATGGGCATACCTGAGATTAAGTATGGAGAGTCCATGTGCTTTGTACAGCATGTTTCATCTGGACTCTGGCTGACATATGCTGCTGTTGATGCCAAATCTGCCCGTCTGGGCCCTCTAAAGAGAAAGGTAAAGCAGCGTTAGAGTGGTAGAACAACATCTGTAGTTTGAAATATTAAAGTCACCTTCCAGGAGTGTTGAGTTTCTTCTTTCCTTCTTAGGCCATTCTACACAAAGAAGGCCACATGGATGATGCACTCACAGTGGCTCGATCTCAGACAGAGGAGTCTCAAGCTGCCAGAATGATTTACAGTACAACAGGCCTCTTTAGCCAGTTTATCAAGTAAGAGTCAGATTTAATCCAAGCTCCTGCTAGAATCATATTCAGTTAATTTTAAATGGTGTATAATTTTGCTCAGTTCTCAGTGTGCTTTTTGTTTGTCTTTAGAGGTCTGGATGCTTTGAGTGGGAAGAACAAATCTGCTAATCCACCATCTTTGCCTATGGACGCAGTGGTACTCTCCCTGCAGGACCTCATTTTTTATTTCCGTCCCCCTGAGGAAGAGCTGGAGCATGAGGACAAACAGTTCAAACTTCGCTCCCTCAAAAACAGACAGAACCTCTTCCAGGAGGAGGTTAGTTTTTACACATTGAATAAGTAGCTGGGTGTGACAGTAAATGAACATTCAGAATACATTTATGACTGTGGCTGTGTAAAACCATCTTTAATGTTTCCAACAGGGAATGATAACACTTGTGCTGGAATGTGTCGATCGCCTCAATGTCTACAACACAGCAGCTCATTTCTCAGAGTATGCAGGAGAGGAAGCTGCAGAGTCATGGAAGGAGATAGTAAACTTACTGTATGAACTACTCGGTAAGTCTCTGATGCTTATTATTTGTTGTCCTATTGCTTCTCACAGTTGTTAGCCTCCTTTATTTGTTGTATTAACAATCTTTTTCTTTTATGTTCTTTTGTGAAGCATCTCTGATTAGAGGGAATCGTTCTAACTGTGCCCTGTTCTGTGATAACCTTGACTGGCTGGTCAGTAAATTGGATCGTTTAGAGGCGTCTTCAGGTAATTTGACTGTAAATTACATCTGCCATGTGGCACTTGCTCTTTCATGTAGAACAGAATTTGTTTCATCATAAGACAGAATATGGGGAGAAGGAACACAAAAATATTTTACATGATTCAGTTAAAAGCTAGAGTGCAGTCAGAGAGCAGAAACCTCCGCTAATGCTGTTGTTCACCAAAACTATTATTTTTTGACCAGCCAAGGAGCTTCTTTGATCATGCTGGTTTGTCTGTTTGTTTGTTTGTCTGTCTGTTGGCAGGATTGCGCAAAAGCTACTGGACAAATTTTCATAAATGGTCTTATTTTGCAATTTTAAAGAAAATTAAAAATTGATCCAGGATCCACATCCTGACTCAGATCATCTTCAACATTTAATGGGTATATCCTTGGACCAAGGGCTACCTCTGGTGAATTTAATCAAAATCCATCCAGTAGTTTTTGTGTAATCCTGCTAACAAACGAACAGACGAACCCGTAACAGACAAACACACATGATCACATCATCTCTTTGGCAGAGGTAATGAATCAATGAAACCCTTTGGTCCATTTTTAACTGTGCTTGTTATTCTGAAATGAGTATTACCAGTATTTACATGCTGTCATATGTTTTCACAGGGATCTTGGAGGTACTGTACTGTGTTCTGATTGAGAGTCCAGAGGTGCTGAATATTATCCAGGAAAACCACATCAAATCAATAATCTCACTTCTTGATAAGCATGGACGCAATCATAAGGTAAGAAATATCTAACACTCTATTCTAAGCTGATTATACAGTACCATTCAAAAGTTTGGATACACCTTCTCCTGCAGTGTTTTTTTCTTTACTTTTATTTTCATGCCATGAGTGTGCAAAGCTGTCATAAAAGCTACTTTAGACAATCTAGTAATAAAATATGTTCTGGGTTTTTTTTAACACTTTTTTTGTTTACTACATAATTCCATACATGTCTCACAGGTGGAACAGTGTTAATGTGTAATGTTGAAAACAATAAAATAAAAAATACTGAAGAAAAGGTGTGCCCAATCCTTTGACTGGTAGTGCACATTTACAGTATATATTTTTTTAAATCTTTTAAGTAGTTTAATACATTTTTGTCTCTTTTTTTCCAGGTCTTGGATGTGCTCTGCTCTCTGTGTGTATGTAACGGTGTGGCTGTGAGATCAAATCAGAACCTCATCACAGAGAATCTGCTTCCTGGCCGTGACCTCCTTCTTCAAACCAACATCATCAACTATGTAACCAGGTGCGTCAGCTCAAATAACACATTTCAGTACAGTGTGAACACACTTTAACCTTCCTTTCTGAAAAACTGCTCTGAGTCACATATTTGCTCTGTTGTTCAGCATGAGGCCCAACATTTTCCTCGGGACTTGTGAAGGATCAACTCAGTATAAGAAGTGGTACTTTGAGGTGATGGTGGACCATGTGGAGCCGTTCCTCACAGCTCAGCCATATCACCTGCGAGTAGGCTGGGCTTTGACAGAAGGCTACAGTCCTTACCCTGGAGGAGGGGAAGGCTGGGGGGGCAACGGGGTTGGAGATGACCTCTACTCCTACGGTTTTGATGGACTTCTCCTGTGGTCAGGTAATATAAACAAAGAGAGAACATCAGCTGTGAAGCTAGTATTCTTCTAGTCAATCTAATGTTATTTTACTATTCTACATAATTTTTATTATTACTCCAAATTATTGCTTTTTTGTTGTTTTTTTTTTTTTTTTTACAAAATATGACACCAATTCATTAAAGGTTCACTTTATCTTTTGTATTTGTTTGTAGGACGTGTTCCCCGTCATGTTGCCATGCCCAATCAACACATCCTAGCAGCAGAGGATGTTGTCAGCTGCTGCCTGGATCTGAGCGTACCCAGTATTTCCTTTCGTATTAATGGGCATCCTGTTCAGGGCATGTTTGAGAACTTCAATCTGGATGGCCTATTCTTCCCTGTTGTCAGTTTCTCTGCAGGCGTAAAGTGAGACATTCTCAGTTATAGAATAAAGTATTTTAGATTTCACGTTTATAAAATTAAATATGAGTTGACTCAACTTCCCCTCTTGCTTCAAGGATTCGGTTTCTTCTTGGCGGACGTCATGGGGATTTCAAGTTTCTCCCACCTCCTGGCTATGCTCCATGTTACGAAGCAGTGCTTCCTAGAGATCGTTTGCGAATTGAGCCCATCAAAGAGTATAAACATGATTTCAACGGTGTCCGCAACCTGCTGGGTCCAACCCAGTCCCTTTCACATACAGCCTTTACCCCTTGTCCTGTGGACACCATACAGGTACAGTCTTATTACATCTTGTTTTCAGCTTTATTTCATCCACAAAGCTGAATTTATTATCTTAATAGATTGTGCTTCCGCCCCATTTGGAGCGCATTCGAGAAAAACTAGCAGAAAATAGCCATGAGTTATGGGCTATTACTCGCATTGAGCAAGGATGGACCTATGGACCAGTGAGTGATTTCAGTGTATGCTATTGCTCTGCAAATGCTGCCGTGTGCGTCAATTTTCTAAAACATGCATGTCTTTTTTAACCCCTTCATCAAGTTTCGTGATGACAACAAGAAACTGCACCCATGCCTGGTGGATTTTCAAAGTCTGCCTGAACCAGAGAAGAACTACAATTTAGCAATGTCAGGAGAGACACTCAAGTAGGTCACAAACCTTTGAGCTACTACTACATTAGCTTTTAGTATTTCTTATTCATTGTTTCTTTTATTTTTAAGGACTTTGCTGGCACTGGGCTGTCATGTGGGAATGGGAGATGAAAAGGCAGAAGAGAATCTGAAAAAGAACAAACTCCCCAAAACGTGAGCTCCATTTCATTAAGGCATTTAGTGATTTTCATTTGTGGCCTTGCTAGAAAATGGATGGATGGGCCTTGCTTCCTTTAAATAATTTTACTAGTCTTTGTAGACTGTATTTGACCATTAGCAATTTTTGTAGTTACATGCAGCCTAATGGATATAAGCCAGCCCCCCTGGACCTCAACCATGTCAAGCTGACTCCTAATCAAAACACACTGGTGGAGAGACTGGCAGAAAATGGACACAATGTGTGGGCAAGAGACCGTGTTCGCCAAGGATGGACATATAGTATTGTTCAGGTATTTCCCATTCCACTGTAGTGCTTTAAGTCATCTTATTCATGATAATATGTGTATTGATGGGTATGCACTACATTAAAGTGTTAAAAGTGTAAAAGATACATTGACTTTATTTGATTGTTACTTGATTTTATAGGATATAATGAACAAGCGTAACCCCAGGCTGGTTCCATATAATTTACTTGATGAAAAGACTAAAAAGACAAACAGAGACACAGTTTGTGCAGCTGTTCGCACTCTCATTGGTTATGGATACAACATAGAACCACCTGACCAGGAGAGCAGTAAGTATTGGCTCACTAAAGTTTTGGCAACAGGAATGCTACATTTTAGTATACTGGTTTAAAAAGTGCCACTAACTGACAAGCTTTTTATTTATTACAGATTTTGAACCTTTCTTTAACTTGTGTATTTGTTTTGATGCAGGTGGACATGGGCCAGGAAGCTCACGTGAGAGTAAGATCAGAGTATTCAGAGCAGAGAAATCTTATGCTGTTACACAGGGCAAGTGGTACTTTGAGTTTGAGGCTGTGACAGTCGGAGAGATGAGAGTCGGCTGGGCCAGACCCAGTGTTCGTGCAGACACTGAACTTGGTGCAGATGAGTTGGCATATGTCTTCAATGGGTTTAAGGTGAGCAAAGTCTAGTTTCAATCCCTGTGACTGCTGCAACCTGATAACACTGTACATTTATTTCTTCCACCATGGAAGTTTTGTTTTTGTCCTGTTTGTTTGTGTGTTTGTTAGCATGATAACCCAAAAAGTTGTGAATGGATTTTGATGCAATTTTCAGCATAGTTTGGAAATGGCAGAAGGACCAATTGATTAGATTTTAGCAGTGATCTGGATCACCTTCTGAATCTTTACCATTGCAAGATAGGGCCAATTTCTGTATTTTTGCATGTTGCTCCATAAAGAATGTCCAAATGCTTGGCAAAAGAATACTGGATACTGTAAGTTCTACAACATCTCCAAGTTTCATCTGGATCCTGGTAGTATTCTGGATCCTCTGAAACATAGAGAGATTTAAGGTTCTCATGGAATATGTGGCACTGTAAGGCAACAAATAATGGTACAGACCTGCAACTAACACCAAATTGTAGTCAAGACTCTGCTGAATGAGAACAGTGCCAATGGATTGTTTGTATGTTCCTTATATATGGAGCAAAATCCAAACGGAAACTGGCATTATGGAAATACTGATTTTTGTGAATAACTATTAAACTGACAAGAATACCAATGTGATTCTAAATGCTATGAGTATGTTTTCATTGTCAAGGAATTTAATAATGTAGATAAAATAAATGTAGGCCTATTATTGTTGGGTGTAAATCATATTAAGGGGTAAAGTGAGCTGTTTGGTGGAGGTCTGCACTCTCTGAGTACTTTCTAGTCTAACACTTTTTTCTTTTTTTCTTTTTTCTTTTCAGGCCCAACGATGGCATATAGGAAATGAGCCTTTCGGTCGTCAGTGGCAGTCTGGTGATGTGGTGGGTTGCATGATTGACCTCACAGAGATGAACATCATGTTTACACTCAATGGAGAGATGTTGATTAGTGACTCAGGCTCAGAAATGGCCTTCAAAGACATTGAGATAGGAGAGGGTAAGTACACTGTGTTCACTAAATGTCAAATAATACTGGATTTTAACACATGTTGTTAATTTTATTTAAATTGCATTTCTAAAACCTCCCTAGGTTTTATACCTGTGTGCAGTTTGGGCCTGTCCCAGGTTGGCAGGATCAACCTGGGACAGAACGTCAGCAGTCTGCAGTATTTTACCATCTGTGGCCTACAGGAAGGATTTGAACCCTTTGCAATTAATATGAAAAGAGACATTACGATGTGGTTCAGCAAGAGCCTTCCTCAGTTCATCATTGCACCAACTGACCATCCACACATTGAGGTATTTTTGCTTTACTGAACCAGGAAAAAATATTAGTTATTCTTAGAAGGGCTTTGCAAATGTCACTAAACTGTTTAGGGCATTGATTGTGATTGATGATCATCAGTTGCTAATTGGCTAGACTATTTGTTATAAAAAAGTTTTAGAAACACAGTATCAAGACATTGATTTTATCATGGTCTAGGTGTCTCGTGTGGATGGGACAGTGGACTCTCCACCTTGTCTCAAAGTGACCCATAAGACATTTGGGTCTCAGAATGCCAACACAGACCTGCTCTTCCTCAGACTCAGCATGCCAATTGAATTTCATGAAACATTCAAAGTACCAGCAGGAACAACGCTCCTCACTCGCACCCTGACCATCCCAGAGGATGAGGTGGTAGAAGTGGACCCAGATTCTGACTTTGAAATACTGAAGAAGGCAGTGTCTCGGAAAGAGCAGGAGGAGGAGAAGAAAGAGACATCTGTGCCTAAAGAGACTCCGACCATCAAAAATGGAGAAAATGAAAAGGATGCTTCAACTGAGAAAAGCAAAAAGAAAGGGTTTGTATGATGGTTTTGAGAATACAAAATTTAGATTGAGTACATCTTGGAAACTGTACTTGGATGTACAGTATTAGCAAATGTTTCTCTTATTTACAGGTTCCTTTTCAAGGCTAAGAAGGCTGCATTAATAACTCCACCACCTGTTGTTCCCACCATGCCCCGCCTAATGGAAGATGTGGTACCAGATGATCGTGATGACATGGACATCATCCTCAATACCACCACAGTATGACTAAAACTACATCTACATACAGTTTGCATATTTCATTAAAAACTTTCAAACTTTTAACCTCTCCTATTTGTCTTGCTCCCACCTTCTCCCGATAATAGTATTATTATTCTGTGCGAGTGTTTGCGGGGCAGGAGCTCGGTGGTGTGTGGGTGGGCTGGATCACACCTGACTATCACCAGTATGATGCTCACTTTGATCTCAGTAAAGTGAGAAATGTAACGGTCACTGTGGGTGATGACAGAGGCAACATTCATGACAGGTATAATTATAAGTTAAAATTGTTTTTGAAAAAATATGCAGATCTACTGAACGTTGATTTCTGAATTGCATGTATTTTTCAGCATAAAACGCAGCAACTGTTACATGGTTTGTGGAGGTGAGTTCAGCAGCTCTCAGCAGACACGGGTCAGCCAGGAAGACTTTGTGATTGGCTGTCTCGTTGATTTGGACACAGGACTCATGACATTCACTGCGAATGGAAAAGAAATCAACACATTTTTCCAGGTGAGACACTAGACCTTCACGCTTGTGAACATGCCAGTTACAGGTTTGGGTATTTAATTCATAACCATTGTGTTCTCTTCTGTTTAGGTGGAGCCCAACACAAAACTGTTCCCAGCTGTCTTTGTCCTTCCATCCAGTCAAAACATGATCCAGTTCGAACTCGGCAAGCTCAAGGTAAGTCACATAGAATTTGTTCCACAGGTTTACAAGTCACAAAGAATTGCTTCCGCTACTGTGTCTTCTACATTTTCCTTTGCTTGTCTTAAAAAATGCTGCAGTCTTATGCAGCACAAAGTTAACAGAATATGTATTACTGTATGTGTAACAAGCTTGTCATCACCAGTTTAGGTGTTAAAATGGATGCTGCTCTAAAGCTTAATAAACATGTGAATGGAGTATTGAAATCCTGCTTCCTCCACCTCAGGCAGCTGTCAGAAGTCAAACCCTTTCTCTGTAAACATCATGCTTTGATAACCTCCCATCTGAATTTCTGTAATACATTTTGGCTGGAATTAATCAGGCTTCCATTGCTACAGTGATTTTTCTGCTTGATTTTTAACAGGTACAAAGAAGAGAGAGCATATCACCCCAATTCTAGCCTCTCTCCACTGACTTCCTGTTCATTTACAAATTACCTTACCTTTTTTGCCGGTGCTTGTATCTTTTATTGTCTTGGTTTTATTTATGGCCTGTGTTTGTCTTTTATGATTATTTTATTGTACACTTTGTTCAACCATGTTGTTTTTCAAGTACTCTGTAAGTACAAAATGGTATGCTTACAAGTAGCCATGGATGTTGACATTTTTAAATCCAAGTTGAAATAGTTGTCTGTTCATGCGCTTATGATTGAGATTCTAAAAATAGATCTAACTTTACTGTAATTTTTAAAGAAAAATATATTCATATTTGAATTATATTGTTGTCTTTTTTGTTTTGCTCTACATATAAATAAACTTGCCCTGCCTTGTCTTAACAGAACATTATGCCGATCTCAGCTGCCATGTTTCGAAGTGAACGCAAGAACCCTGTCCCCCAGTGCCCTCCAAGACTGGATGTTCAGATGTTAACCCCAGTTATCTGGAGCCGCATGCCCAACCATTTCCTGGCTCCAGAGACGGGGCGAGTAAGTGAAAGACTGGGTTGGATGGTGCAATGTCAGGAGCCCCTCACCATGATGGCCCTTCACATCCCAGAAGAGAACAAGTCAGAGCTGCATTACTTTACTTTCATCTTTTAAAACATTTCAAGCCATCTTCATTTTGTGATCAGAAACCTTTAAATTTTGCAGGTGTATTGACATCCTGGAGCTCTCTGAACGAATGGACTTGCTGAAGTTTCACTATCACACTCTCAAGCTGTATGGCTCTGTTTGTGCTCTTGGAAACAACCGTGTGGCTCATGCTCTGTGCACCCATGTGGATGAATCTCAGCTCTTCTATGCCATAGAGAACACCTACCTACCTGGACCAATGAGAAGCGGCTTTTATGACCTGCTCATCAGCATGCACCTGGAGTCAGCTAAGAGGAACCGACTGGGAACCAACAAGGAATTCATAGTTCCGATGACAGATGAAACACGCAGTATCACCTTGTACTCTGACAAATCTCATGCTTTACCCGGGGTCGGCCTCACCACGTGTCTGCGTCCCAAACTTCATTTCTCCTCGGTTGGCTTTGTGGGAACAGACCAAGACATCTACACCCTGAGTCCTGTGGTCCCCTTAGAGGTGAGCTGAAACAGGCTTACATGTATGCATCTCTTTTTGTAAATAAGGTTAGATTAGGGAAGGTATGTTTTATGGTCTTGGTACTTATGTGTGTTAGATAATTCAGAATATTTTGTACTTCCAACATGTTTGTCATGTAAAGACTGAAGACAGTGATAAGTTTGCTAACTTTATTTCTAGGTGCTGAAGACTACGGCTTTGAACATGCTGACTGAGGCTGTGCAAGATGGAGGTCAAGCAATGAGAGATCCTGTGGGAGGCAGTGTCGAGTTCCATTTTGTTCCAATCCTGAAACTTATAAGCACCCTGCTGATCATGGGTGTGTTTGATGATGAAGATGTTACGCACATCCTGAAGATGATCGAGCCCACGGTCTTCAGTGGTAAGAAAGCAGAAGAGCCTATTGAGGAGAAAGATGAGAAAGAACAAAAGTCTCCTGTGGAAGCTGTAAAGGGAGAACAGCAGCAAACTGTGGAGGAAGAAAAGGAAGAGTATGAAGATGATGGCCTGGGTGACGAAGAGGAGGAAGAGTATGAGGAAGAAGAAGAAACAGAGGATACAGAAGCCACCGTGACAGAAGAAGTGGTGGAGGAGACAGAACAAGTGCATGGTGAAAAGGGTGCAGAGGAAACAGAAAAAGAGACAAAAACCACAGAGACCAGTGGTGAAGCTAAAGAAGAACATCTGGATCAGGGACTTTTCCAGATGAAGCTCCCAGAATCTGTCAAACTACAGGTAAGAGTGGTCAATGCACAGCTTTCATATTCCATTAAACTATTAGCACTGTACTAATTCAGCTTTTTTCTCCTGTAGATGTGTACTCTTCTGCAGTATTTCTGTGATTGTGAGCTACGTCACCGAGTGGAGGCCATCATTGCATTTTCAGACCAGTTTGTCAGCCAGATACAGTCTAATCAAAGGCAGCGCTACAATGAACTAATGCAGGCCTTCACTATGAGTGCTGCTGAGACTGCCCGCAAGACCCGCGAATTCCGATCACCACCGCAAGAGCAGGTAGACTCATGAAGATGTGTATGACAAAACAAAACACCACTGAATTAACAGCTAACCTATTTCCTTGAAAATTTGAATCTGCCTGATTTTTTTTTGTAATACCCACTTGATATTGTGCAGGTAAATATGCTCATGAACTTCAAGAACTGTGCTGACGATGAGGAGTGCCCCGTACCGGATGATGTCAGAGAATCAATCCTGAACTTCCACAATATTCTTCTTGCGCACTGCGGTTAGTCTAAATCTTTAAAAACCTTGACACATATTGCTATCTGTAATTTAAACTTTTGTAGATTGCTTAAATGATCTTGTATTTAAATCTTTACACTTAGGTGTTCATATTGAGGAGGAAGAGCAGGAGGAAGAAGTGGACAATTCTCTTAGAGGTCGACTGCTCCGTTTGCTGGAAAAAGTGAAAAAATTCCGTGAGAAGAAGGTAGAGACAGAACCTGAGCCACAGGAAGACAAAAAACCAAGTGAGTCACACATTTTGGATGCCAACTAACAATGTTACAGCTAAACAATTACATGGAGAAGTTTACATGAAAAAGAGAATGTCAGGAACACACTCAATACTCTGCACTTGGTATGTTTAGTATTACCACTAAACTGCTGTACTTTCTTCATCAGCTACTTTACAGGAGCTGATTTCTCACACAACAATCCATTGGGCCCAGGAGTCATTTATCCAGAACCCTGAGCTTGTGCGAATGATGTTCAGCCTCCTTCACAGACAGTATGACGGACTGGGGGAGCTCATACGTGCCCTGCCGAAGGCCTACACCATCAATGCAGTATCTGTTCAGGACACCATGGATCTGCTGGAGTGCTTGGGACAGATCCGCTCACTACTCATTGTCCAAATGGGTCCAGAGGAGGAGAGGCTTATGATTCAAAGCATTGGGTTGGTATAGGTTTGATTTTGAAGCTGAAAGTTGAGCTATTGAGTTGTTGCTTGACAAATATAATTTTTGTCATCCTTAGGAACATCATGAGTAACAAAGTTTTCTATCAGCATCCAAACTTGATGCGAGCCTTGGGGATGCACGAAACTGTCATGGAGGTCATGGTTAATGTGCTAGGTGGTGGTGACTCAAAGGTAGAGAATTTAATTTATCTTTTCTGTTAATGTACCATAGATGTAGCTTTATTTCAAGAACAGGTAATAGGAAATGAAGACCTGGTAATTCTGTAGGATTAAAAGGACGCAGGAACGAGGATATTAAAGTCACTAAAGTTTATTGCCTGACAAAAAATC
>JAQQAE010012004.1:0-13351 GCA_029823295.1 Pseudamia nigra | reverse complement strand
GGGGGGGTGTAAGATGAGGAGGATACAATTAAAGAGATGGAGGAACGAACAAGATGAAAAGGAGCTGACAGTGCAGGGAGGCAACAAGAGCAACCTGTTATTCTTTCCTGTTATGGAGGTTGGTGGCACAGGATTGTGGAAGGCTCTATGGGGTACATGAAGCTAAAATCATCTGTCCTTGTCTCACGGCCACACACACCCTCAAACCTCCCCACTTTTATTCCTTCCTTGACATCCTTCCTCCATCTCTCCCCTTCTTTCTCTTCAGCAAGACTGACAGAACAAGAGAAGCCTGTGAGAGTAAAGATGAAAGGCCTGGGAGAGAGGTGTGTGTGTTCATAGTGTGTGTGAGATGAATGAATGACCCCTCTTATCCCTCATCCCCCACTGGAGCCGTACTGCCTTTAAACAATAGCTTAAAAAAAAAAAAAAAAAAAAACATACAAAAACTACAGGACCGTACAGGGGTCACGCTGCAGCATGCATGTGGCACATCGACGCAGTTCATGTGTTTATTCGTACTCGCACCATGTTCCCATGGTAAAAATGAAGACACATCAAACATAGTGCTAACAAGGCTGCCTCAGCATGTCTACCATCTTACATCAATTCATGTTCTTCAGTTATACCTTTGGCCCGTGGAGAAGCACCCCGAGGAGAGGCAGAGACCTTGAGAAGCATGCATTGTTCATTCATATAGCAGCCAACCCAAAGCAGAGTAAGCGATGTCATTTGGCAGCAAATGAAGGGGAAAGAGCAAAGCAGTTTATGCGAGAGTCTCTCTCTCTGCGGCCTCACAGCCAGAGCTAACATTGAGTTAGCCCAAGACCAGGACAAAGCTCAGATTGTGTTCACATCTCTGTGTGGTGGAATAAACATAGGCATTCTCCTTCAGCTTGCCATTTCCTTCCCTCTACTTGCTCCCTTCTACATGGTCACCCCTGCTGCATAAAAGAACAATCTACAGACACAGCATGCCATTGGAAAATATTTACTCACTCAGTATTGGCTGAATACAAAGGCCATTCTCTGACACCATGTGGTGTCTTACGTTCAAACAAACCACGCACCCACATGCACTTGTTGACTGCACCTGCTCTAGTTCACTCTTTCCTCTCTACATTTCTATACTATGCACGCCTGCACACACTTGTTTACTGTGGGAATCCCTTCCTATACCCTCCATCTGGTTCATGCCTTTGACTGATTTCAAACTTGGGTAGAAAAACAACTACTGAAGCAACAGTAGTCAACCCGCCTTGCCTGCGGCAGAGTGTGTATCTGCTGATTCAATACCCCCGACACTTTTTTAACACCTTTTACTGTGCAGTTTGAGCCCATCTTTCCTCTTTTGCCTGTGTTCCTCTATTTCCTATCTCGGGCTGTCACCTTACATTTGCCCTTCGGTCCTCCTTAATCTTTTTCATATTGCATTCTTCCTGCGAACCAATTTTCAGAGCAGCTTCTCTGACTTCTCTGATTAACAATCAGGTCCAAATATAAATTCATTAACACTCAAGTACTGAAATAAGTTACTCATTGCGAAGCTCTGGTTTTTCCTGGTTCCCCTTTCATTAACATGTGTTTGAAAACCAACTGTAAATGAAATGATCAGAGATGATGATGAACTACAAACAAAGACAGAATTATTTCTATGATGAGGCTACATTTCATGCTTGTTTTTAATGTGTTGCCTAGTGATCTTTTATTTAGCCTTCTAAAATAGATGCAAATGAATGGAGAGTTAGGGAAAAAAAGCTTGGGCACCCGCAGTAATGACACATCCCCAGGGTGCCTGCTGTTTTCAGGTGATCATTCAAGAACTCCTATGGGGGAGTGCATGCTAATAACTCATAATGTTCTATCAAAGTGAAGTGTTGCATTGAATCTTCTCTCCATTGCTTCATCACAGACTGACTCTCGGCTTCCCATCCTTGCCTGATACAGTTTGTCCCTCATGTGCTGTACCTGTGTCATTACTACAGATGCTTCCCTCTCCTCTCACATTGTGCGCTCTCTTTGTCCTCCCTTTAGCTACTGCCGACATGCATTTACTTCTCAACAGCATACCCTGCATTTTCTTCTACCTCATACCGCTGCATGCCACTCACATGATCTCCTCAGCCTTGTTTCTGTTCCCACTTTCGTTATTACACATGCAGCACAAATGGGTTTGGTCAGCTGTTAAGCATTGTAATGATGCTGTGTCAAACTGATCAATGCACCATTGAATCTTCCAAAACAGCTGAAGTGCAGACTTTATCCTGTCGTCAGTCACACCTCTCTTCATAATGGTCACCTAAATCAAAAATAAGCTTAACATAATTATGACTCATATACTGCATGACAGATATTACTTCTAATATGGCTGTGGTTTGTTAAAAATAAGCTGAAAAGAACTGCAACACATCTGCTTTCTTAGCATTATCCATGCCATCAACAGTTTTTTTACACTGAAACTGAGAAAAACGTGAAAATGCCAAAACAAAGTCAAATAGCACTCAATTCCTTGGGTAGTTCATAACAAAAGCACTGCTGTGATATTTCAGGCAGTGCAGTATGTAACATCTTAGGGTACCATCTTGATCTATATTTTACTGTGCAGTTTATGATTGACTGCACAGTAGGCAGCTGTTCTGTGGATTCCAATGTGGCCCTCCATTGTCCTTTTCATTTCATGTATTAAAAAAAAATAATAATTCTACATGAAAAGCATGAAACATCAAAACAAAACTTTGCCCATTTTGCTTTTTGAGTTCTGTGCTCATAATACCACAGCTTGCTGTCAATTATACAATTTCTGGGATTTTTTTTTTCCAAGATAAGGTTTGCAGTTCTTTGTTTTATGCGGGTGTAAAATTAATATCTTTGGGTTGCCTGGGTTTCTTTGTGATGACATTTCAATGACTATTCAGTGATTCATGGACCATTCATGAGTCACATTAAAATCAAATTAGGATAAAGACTTGAAGATATCAATTGAATTATTGAATTATGCATTAAATATGTAACTGGACTGGCCTGCACTTGATCTCATAGGCAGTAGCTGATATTTTAAGGCCAATTAACCCCTGTGTCAGCATTAAAGAGCCAAGAAAAAAACCTCAAGCGCATTCATGGTATTTGACAAATGAATACAACACAAATGCAGATTATATAGGACCTTAAAAGCAAATGCCAGAACATTAGACAGTCTGACAATAGCCTTGATGGCTTCAGAGACAATTTGCTTTTGAGTGTGATGGTTTCCAAAGATGAGCAGAGGGGCCTGAGTGGCTACAAGCATTTGAAGATCACGGACAGGCTCACTTCTACGCTTTGCATATTAATTCCAATGCAGCTTGTCACACACTGTCACTGCATAATTATGTCATCTACAAGGAAAGAGTTTTTTTAAAAGGCTGGCCGTGTGTAGAACAGTGCCTCTATCAGTGAAAACCATAACGAACCGGCCAATTCAAAACCAGCAGTATGCAGACTGACAGGAGCGTCCGTCAAACTCACAGATCCCCTCACCCATGGCCTCTCACCATAAATCAATCCATCCTGACAGCCCTACCTCCACCTTCTCTATGTAAATAAAAAGAAAAAAGGAGGGGAGGAGCAAAGAGCAGCCAGAGCAGTGGAAATCAAAGTAGGACAGTCAAACCGGAGACAAGCAGGAAAAAGTGACATCGGAGGTTGAACAGCTGGAAAGAAAAAAAAAAAAAAAAAAAAAAATTATATTTTATATATATATATATAGATAGTGAGAGAGAGAGAGCGCGAGAGGGGGGACAGTGTCAAGTGAGGGGACAAAGCAAATTCACAAAGGGTCGAGATGAGGTGGGGAGAAACAAGAGTCATCTGGAAGGAATGAGGAGAAGCGATAAATTGGAAGTGAGGAAGGTAACTGACTGGCACAAGGATGATTTCCAAGTGAGCAGACATATGAGAGAGTAGTGTAAAAGTATGTGGCAAAGAAGGATAGAGAGGGCGCGCATTAAAGAAAACATCCATGGAGGGCATTAATAATCAATGCTAGATAAAGCAATTCTGTGTCAAAATGACGAACAAACAAGGAGGAAGGGAGAAGGATAAAAAAAGAGAAAAAACAGAGGCAAACAAATGAACTCTAAAAGTTGGGAGGTGAAGCCTGAGGGACTTCTATTTAAAACCAGAACAATTGCAAACACTTATGTTAGTTTACACAGCAGAGAAGCCACATCCTTTTTTGTACCCCTTTCTCTTCCCCAGGCAATGTCTATCTAATCATGGCTGGCATCACAGAACAATCTCTTTCTCTCTCGCTTCCACCCCCTCTACCTTTCCCCCACAGTGTGCAGCCACCTTCTTCTGTTGCTCAGACCAAACACAACACTCGACTCACACACTCATGGGTGCGCCTTACATGATTGTGCCGTGCTCGAGATTCATGAATCACTGGTGCACGAATCAGCCGTGAGCTTATTTGTGAGAGGAGGCAGAGTGGAATGAGAGGAAAAGGACAGAAATAAGCCATTAAAGTGTTTCTTTTAAAAGCTTTTAAATAAGGAAGGGGGAATCAGGAAATGGCTCCCAGCAGCCTGACTGTAGAAAGCACGCACCCACGAGGCCTCGGTGACAAGTATTCCTAAGCAAGGAAAAAAACTCACTTTCATGCTTTCTCTCCTGTCTCCTATCTCCTACCTCCTGGCTCTTAATAAAGACTATGAGATAGAACTCAGAACAGAAAGCAGCCAGGTAATGAGTGTGTGTATCATACATGCATGGGGTAAACATGTATATAAAAACATGAGCTTGCAGGGATCTGACAACGAGGCCTTGTGCACTAAAAAAAAAAAAAAAAAACCCTGTTACAAGTCAACACAGTTGTCTTTCAGCGCAACAAAAAAAAAAACACTCCATCAGTTTCCATTTCAACAGAAACTACCCAATCATCTCTAGTTACAAAGTCACTCACCCTCCAGGGACATTACTCAAAGCCAGGTCTGTCTACTGATACAGGTGTGGTGTAGCGGGATGAAGAGAAGAGGGAGCACAATACACAATCTTTTCAGTGGTCTCCCTCAGCTCACCTGGATTAAGGGGATGGAGGAGGGGTAGATGTGAGAGGAGGATGGAGGAGGGTCTCTAAGCTTGGGGAACAATAGTGTCTCTGTTTTCAGTAACACCAAGTGCATCGTTTGTGTTTCGCAGGAGCAAAGCTGACAATCTGCTGAAAAAAAAAAAAAAAAAAAAAAAAAAAAAATCTCAGGGTCATTGTTGTTTAATGTAAAATGCTTTGGGGAGAAAACTGCTTAAATGTACTCAGGCTTCGGTGCCATTTAAAATAAATGCCTGTTATTTGAAAACGGGGAACACATAGACTCCTAGTCAAAAGTTTGGACACACATTCTCCACGGTTTTTCTTTATTATTTTGCACATTGTACATTAATCCTGAAGAAATGCAAACTGTGAAAGAATATGTATGGAATTAAGTAGTAAACAAAAAACTGTAAAACAATCCAGAATACTTTTTAGATTTTAGAAAGTAGCCACATTTAGCTTTAATGACAGGTTATCATCCTGTCATTCGATTCATGAAGTAGTCACCCAGAATGGTTTTCAATTCACGAGTCAACTGGTGGCATTTCTTACCTTCTAAATGTGCTTTACACCACCGGGCGTCTTGTGCAGAGTAAAGGTGAGAGTCAACAGGCCTATTAGTGCTACTACAACTACTATACAAGTCCATATTATGGCAAGAAACACTCAATTAAGAAAAATGAGGGAAAGTAGACATCATTACTGTAAGACATGAAGGTCAGCCAGCCTGGAAAATCCCAGAGACTTTGAATGTTTCCCCAACTGCTGTTGATTAAAAAAAAAAAAACAAACACCATCTGAAATGCTGTTAATTGGCAGTTTCTTGGGTTGGTAATTCTAATAAACGTATTGTCTGCAGCAGAAGTAGCGCTTGTTCTTCCTTTCTTTGGATGGTCCTCATGAGGGACAGTTTCATCATAGAATTAGATGGGCATGTGATGCACTTGGGGAAAGTTCATAAAATTTTCTTGAATTGACTGACCTTCAGTTCATAAAGTAATGATGGTCTGTCTTTTCCCTTTATTTAACTGAGTGTTTCTTGCCATAATATGGATTTTTAGATTGGTTGTAGTAGCACTAATAGAGCTTCTGATTTTGAACCCACCCTTACACTGCACAAGACAACTGATGGTCTAAAGCACATTAAGGGTACATTCACACCAGCCCTGAATCAAACTCTAGTTTGTTTGCTTGTCTGGTTTGTTTCAGGAGCTGTGAATAGAACTCTGGTGCACATCAAAGAAGTGAACTCTCATCTATCTCAAAATGTAGGTCTCAGTCCACTTCAAGTGCATTGTGGGTAAATACAACCAAAACAAACGTGTGCAGCAGAACAGCCAGCCGAAAAGGCTCACGGTCTGACATGAAGATGAGTTAAAAGCTCTGACAAATATGGTCAACATATCACAACTGCAAATATGAAAACATATCACAACTGCTGGTAAGCACAAACAAGGACATGGAAGTTTTAAAACTAATTAGTGGGAAAAATGGAGACTCACCCATACAGTAGAGCAATGCTACACAAAGGTGAAAAAACTCCACCAACACTATAAAAATGTGACATGTTTAGAAAAAGTAGCAGTTCGGGAGAAGAAAAGGATGAGTTTCCTTGGTACAAAGAACTAGATGTCATTCCTAGCACACAATCCACAATTGAACCGAGTCTACCAGACTATTATGTGACAACGACCAACTGGCAAGAAATGGCAAAAATGAACTCTCAAGGTCTTTTAGATGTTAAGAGTCTTCATTGTCATATTTGTTGCTTTTAACCATGCTATAATAATATACAGAAATAATATGAAGAGTTTACCTTTGATCTGAGTACATTTTATAAACTATACTTTTCCCAATACGTCCCTGGGTGACAACATTTTTAGATATTTTGGACTATCACTACAATATTTATAAAAGATCTCAAAGCACCATGAATCAAATAAGCTAATTTATAATAGAATTTTAAAAAATTCCAAGTTTGCAAATAATGGTTTACTCTCACTTTTAAAAGCTTATTCTCAGAACACACTCTCTTTGGGCTAAAGTGGTATCTTTTCTCTACAGACTCGTAGAGAAATCTCAGCAGAGTTTCTCTTGCTTAGGGGCTGTGCCTAAATTTGATGTGTGCAAAAAACCCTGTTATATTTTTGGAACTGCTGAAAAAGTCAAAATAATAAAACATAATCAGTAAATACAGCAGATCATTCTGTGATTAGAATTTCTGATGCAGTATAAATTCGGCTTTAGACATGGTCTACTCCCAAAAAGATGAATTACATGCTTCACAAAGCTAGTTTTCTGCTGCAATATTGGACTGTATTACACTGTACACTCGGAATTAGCCCCTCAAATATAATCCCATTTCAACTTCAGTGTGAGATTCTTGTTAGATGAGTCAAGCCATATTACTGGCCTAGTCAGTGCCTGCAGGGGGGATGAGTGTGACAGCATCTAGCAGCAGGGGAGTGGACACTGTCAGCCTGATCCAGCACCGCATGGCAGGTTAGCTTTGCCGAAATGAAATAAAACCCGGCATCTGTTTCCATTTCACTGTCTTAAACCCCCCACCCCCTCTCCGCCTGCCTTACTCTGGTACACGACTTTGCTCTGTCACTTTCCTTTCCTGCCTCTTGCACAGTAATCAAGTGATTCAGCCATCAAATCAGCCCATCGTCCCTCAGATTGTGTGCATGTGTCTGCCAATGTATGCGTCGTTTGTATTGTGTGTTCGCATGTGTGGGGTGGTGGTGATGAGTGTCATTCCACAGCCTTGGTGAAGGCTTAGGGGAGGGGGAGACGTTCAGGGGAGGGTGACACATGGCAAAAGTGTCACAGCAACTTAACCTTCAAAAAATGCCCACCAGGGTAGAGTGGGAGGTATTCTTGGCCATCAGAGGAAAAAAGAGGGAGAGAAGGAAAAGCGTGTTAGAAAGAGAGAAAATGATTGATGTGTGGAGGAAAAAGAAACAGAAGACCTCGTTAGGGGAGGTAGAAAGGTACAGATGCCTGCAATACAAATGTCTGTGGGGAAGGCAGAGGCTGTTAGGGAAGTATGAGGAAAGTAGAGCGAGAGACAGAGGGAGCAAATGAGAGTAGGGCAGGGAAAGTAGCAAAGGCAGTTCGGATAGGCTAAAGGAGAAAGTCAGGGGTTGACATAGGTGGAAGAGACAACTGGGGGATTGGACAGGGGTACAAGGGGAGGGAGAAGGCTGAGGAAGTGAAGAAGGAGGAGAGATTAAGAAGAAAGAGAGTAAGAGGATAGAGAGAAGTAACAGACAGTCCAATTACAGAGGCAGAAACGAGGGCTTGATGACTAAGAACAGAGAGAAGAAGAACAAAGAACAAGACGAGTGGAGCAAAAGAGCTACAGTAAGAGACAGCAGTTTACTGAGCAGATGGATCAATTATGGAGTCTAAATTACAAAGAGGAGGAAGTTGGAGCATTGGGAAAGGGGACCAAAAAAAAAAAAAAGGAGGCAAGGAAGGAGCAAATCATGATGGATCCACGAATGCATTAAGAAGAGAGTGGCTGATTGGAGCAAGTGCCCGATTAGAGAGAAAAGCAATCAGTCGAATGGACCAACAAGGCAAATAGCTTGGGCGATGGAGGACCTGTTCTCCTTAAGTAGCCACGCCAAACAAACCCCGGCACACCCTGTTGACAAAATACCAGGCTGATAACTGAATCAACCTGCTGCTTCCATTTGACCTTAATGTGTGCGTTTGCTTCGAGGGTAGATTTAAACGCTCCTGCCATTTCAAGGCTCTGGGGGCTAATAACGACAGTGCTTGTTTATCAGCGAGCTACTGTGCCATGTTTATAAAACAACAAGTGGAACAACAGATAGCAAGAGGCATTTGAGGCAAGACAGTTGTAACAGAGATCCTTGGTTTGTGAAACACCACACACTCCCTACATACCTTTGTGAAAAATAAATCTGTTGTGCATTATCTCAGCAAGGGCATGCTCAGTTTCTTATCTAATATTTCCAAGAACATATCTATGAGAGAAAGCCACATTTTCTTTGTATTGCAATGTGTAATTTGACCCCATTTCTCAGATAAGTCTCCTGGGAAGCAGACCAAATTGAAAGCAGTTGGTGTGCCGAAGGTTTTGAAGAGCATGACTCCATATCCAGCTCTAAGATCCCTGACAAGAACCTGTCACTCCAAATTCAATTTCCTCCTGTAGCAAACCTGTCGGCTGCCTCTGATAAGTGTGAATTTGACATGACCTTGTCAAAGTCAGATGTGATGAAGATGCACCGCACCTATGTCTGTGTGCATTAACAGAGGAGTAAAGGTGTCCAGAGAGGTAACAATGGACAAAAATGGTTCAAGATGTCGGCAGTTCAGCATGGTGATGAAAGAGGGAAACGCATGAGAAGAAGCACAGAAAAGGTAGTTAAATTACAATGAGTGGGAGCAGAGAGGACATAGAGATTAACAAGGAGAGGAGGAGGGGGAACAGAGATGTTTCACAGCTCTGACATGCCAAGAGAGTGGGCCCTAAATGTTTTCAATATCACATAAGGGCACTGCATCATCCAGAATTCAATATCTGATCAATAACGCAAACCACCTTCCACCTCGCAGACTACATTTAGACACATTAAGGTGACTGCTAATGAGCAGCCATGTGCATGTGTATCTGTGTGTATATGTAGGGACACACTGAGGACACTCTGAAGGGCCTCAGTGCTTAGTTCCACATATCTGCTGAGCACGTGAAGGGGAGGATTTCACAAATAAAAGAATGTGACAAAGACTGAAGAAAGCAAAGAGAGATGACAGAGAGAGGGCACAGGTCAGGTAACAATAATAAAAACAGAAAGGTTAGTGTAAGCAGTCCTTTACTGTTCCCCATTGGAAGGCTGTTCACCGTTAAATATGTGCTCCTCTTGCTTTGTAAGAGGAGAATGAGGAAAGGCTGCGACTAAATTACAAATGAGCTGATAATTCTTGGCGTCCCTGGTTCACTCCCTCACACAGTTTTTCAAAATCCTCCTTCATCCTCCCTGCCAAGATGCTACAGTGTGGAATTCAAAAATGTCGACATCTTCAACCCCCACTCACCGCTGCACTCCTCCTCCTCTGCACCTCCCGATGCCTTTACTATGGCAGGGTTGCGCAACAACCCATCACCAAAGTCTAGTTAATTAAGGGGATTTTTATTTTAAAGAGTTTGGCCGCAATTCAATGGGTCTTCAGTTGGAATTACTGCTCATTCTCCACATTGGCTGAGCAGGAATGGGTTTGACCTGCATCTTCCCAAATTCCATCTGGGCTTCATTTGACAAAAGGAAATGCAGATTTGGCAGAAGGCGTCTTTACTCATAGTGTGGAAATGTGTGTGTGAATAAAAAGTAAAATAAGCCACATGCCTTTAGCATTTTTGTTCGAGATAAGCTGCTGGCATGCTTCTCCAGCAAATAATATCTTAAAATCCTCCATTATGTGGAAGCATATGGGTGGTTAGAGTGCATTATGAAGTGGTCTCAGTATGTGAGCTAATGCGCATAGATTTGATAGGGATAGCAATTTAACCCAAGACTACTGCCAAGAACACCCCGGACCCCAGCACAGTTGTTTTGGAAACCCCGCAGATGTCCTATTCATATTAATGACATTTGGCTTTCTTTCTAAGAAGAGGATTTCTGCTCACTTTACTCCAGATCAGATGGGATTGACTCCAGCAGTCTGGCAACCCTTGGAGCCAAACACAAACATTCCGGTGGGGTGCTCTCAGTGTGACCTCAACATGTGCCGCCATCCACCCAGCATGTCCATGTAAGCAGAGGGAGAGGCGATGAGGGGCACTTCCGACATGGAAATTAAGCAGTCATAGTGTCATGGGTTTGGATTCTCTTGTTGCAGGAAAACCACTATCATTACTTACAAGTTGCATGAGATGCATCTTTAAAGAGAGTCAGTTAAATGAGCGGGGAGTGATAAAAAAGGATGTCCTTATATCTGATGTCTGTAGAAGATAACAGGGTGGCTGATGAGGAGGATGATGCTCACGACTTCCTAAAGGAAACGGTAACATCCTGCAACGTGACAGCACCTCCCTATTATTGGAATGTCATCTGACTTAAAGCGCAGCCTCAGGTTACTGCCCTTATTCATCACCAGCTGTATGTGAATGTGTGTGTGGGGGCATGTGTGTTATGTACTCAGTTGTGCTCGTGGTCCACTTCTACAGCCTAAAACGCAACAAGATGCAGTGACTCATGCTCATCGACCTCCCTCGCCTCAGATTCATCCATCCTGTCTAATAATATTTGCCAAGTCAACAATAAATCTGATGGATCCTTTGTGTTTCTGGTCTTTTGTAGTGAAAAGTCCACAGAGTGAAGTAATTTAACTGAAACCTATTTATCAGTTTAACTAAAACGCTGTGCACGAGTGAACATTGAGAATCATCACTTTCTCAATAGATTATCCATTTAAAGTCTTTTTAAATAAAAAGTGCCTGCTGCAGAAATGATTTCAATCTAAGAGCATTTCTTTCATTTCTAGTATAGTGTTGGATAAGAGGTACTAATTTGTGGGCTGCCATTTAATACTCTCACTGAGCTTAAATTGCTTTTTGTTAATTGTGTACCTGGTAAAATAGCAAGTAATAGAGAAAGATGTCTAAATCATTAAGCTCATTTGGCGAAATGCCAAATATTTGCTTCAGTCAGTTTAGTTATTCAGAATTAATGGGGTAACATTTGCCTCAGAGTGTCCATTTAGACACACACTCACTCGGTATCACTTTTCCATTAAGCAGTAAATTCAAACGTACTTTTATGTCTGAATCAACGAACCTTTAATGGTGATTCTAAGGGGGAGGAGGGTTATTGATGTTTCATTTAAACAGGAAGGCCCTAAATAATCGTGTGTGTGTGTGTACTAGCGCATGTGATGGCTTGAACGACACTTCCTCGCACACAGACACACACACACCTGACCTTTTCAAAATCCTTCTGACATTTACAGGGCTGGTGCGAAGGGGCGCGGACAGCTCATTTACATAATGACAGGACCTGACCGCAACAGCCATTAACACAAAAACCAAACCAGGACCGAAGCCCCTCAGTCCACTGGGACTAATGAGATACTAAGGACTTACTTTTTCCCTCTTTTATTAGGGAGGGAAAAAAGAAGTCCTCTCATGATCCATCAATTATATTCCTCCTAATAGACAGAGCCTAATGTGCATTTTCTGTTGTAATGATGAATAGTTTCATGCTTGGCAGGGCTACAGTGTTCACACAGCGTTTCTTCATGTGCTGGGAAATAGTTAGAGGTAATTGTCTGAGCTGTTGCACAAGCAGAATGCCAAAAGAAGCATCACTATATCAGAGTCAATAAAAGACTACATATGTGTGCTTATGTGGGAGGGTAGGGTGTTGTGAAAATGTTGGGTGTTGAAAAAATGCTCTGATTTTTCAGCAAATTCCCAAGCTATTTCAACAATTGCATTGAAAAATACACCGTTTCAGCAGATGTGATTCAGATTTTGCAGTTCTCACTTCGACAAACCGCAGTGAGGTCACATGGTTTATTTTCCCTCTGTGTAAATGTTGTTCCTGTCATAAACCACATGGCCTTGAGTCCAGAGTCCAGAAAGAGGCTGGTAGACAGAGGGGTAGGGAGGACATTTGCATAAACCACATCACTCAGACAAAAGCACTGAAAAGGAAAGAATGACAGATAGGTGAAAATAAAGCGATGAGAACAAGGCCCCTTGTATGTACTCGGCGGCAGGAGTGGGGGAGGGAGTAACGAGATGGCGGGAGGTTTCAAGTGGCGGGTGGGAAAGAGGGGAGGTGAGGCATTGACTATCTTAATCAGACGCTGCCAGTTTAGGTCTCCAGACAGTCCTGAAACCCAGACACAGCTCTTCACACTGCAGCTGAAAAGTCACCGGTTTGCTCAAAACTGATGAGCGTCTTCAAGAGTACCTTTACTGGATCCTTTCACAAACACACTGGTCTTGGTTTGCTACTTGTGTGCAGAAAATGAAGCAGTTTCCTCCCCCGGCCCTGACCCTGCATGCCACCCCCTGCATGCATGCAGCTTACTCAGCCATAAAGACAATACTGCCATAGCTGCATACCCTCCACTCCAAACTTCCCCTCCCTTAAGCCCCCCTTCTTGCAATAAAAACATCTCCATGGTAATTGGACAAGCCTTTCTGACCCACATCCGTGGTCCCTCGACTTGCAGGTTGGGGGGGGGGGGGGGTATTATTGCAGGGCTGATACTGGACCCCTACCTGGCAGCTTCTTT
>JAQQAE010012003.1:0-13351 GCA_029823295.1 Pseudamia nigra | reverse complement strand
AACAGGTCGTCACATAATTAAAGACAGCAAGCAAGTACAGATAAAATCAATGTCTCATGCCGGATCAAAAGCCAAGGTGATGTAACGCAGTGGTAAGCATGACCCTGTACCAGCTCTTCTAGAACATGTTGCAGGCATCAAATTCAAAATGAGTGAATATTTACAAAAAAAACAATTAAGTTTTTGAACTTGAACATTAAACATCTTTTTAGTGTATATAACTGAATTTAGGTTGAAAAGGATTTGCAAATCATTCTATTCTGTTTTTATTTGTGTTACAATGTCCCAACTTCATTGAAATTGGTAATCCATCCATTATCTACCCCTTAATCCTCACAAGGGTCGAGGGGGGGGGTGCTGGAGCCTATCCCAGCTGACTTAGCGCGAAGGCAGGATACACCAGGACCTTCTAGCTGTGAGGCACGAGTGCTACCCACGGCACCCTGTCGCCCTGGGGTTGGTAATATCTGAGTTAAAATAGTTGATGCAGCTGACAATTTGTTTCATGACTCACACTGGTGTACTGTTGCTCTGAGTGGGAAATGCACCATTATGGCCTCCCTCTGCTCTTTATTTTAGCATTATTTTGATGAGCAAAAGCGATTCTCAACACAATAGAGAATATTATATGTGTTGACCAGCAACAAAACACTCACAGGGAGCTTCAATCCTACATACAACTAAACAGCAGCCAAGCTAACATCTACAGTACTTCTTGAAAGTTTGTGAACCCTAGAATTTTTTAGATTTCATTATCCAAAGCACACAAGTCATTTTTTCTCAGAATGGTTCAAGAGGAACAAAGCTAATGTTTTAGGATTAGCCAAATCAAAGACCAGGCCTTAAGCAAAGTGAAATGTTATGGAAGACCCTGAAGTGAGTGGTTCGTGTGAGAAAACCCTCCAACATCCCACAGGTAAAGCTTTTTTTTGACAGAATGGACTGAAGCTGATGTACAAGACTGATCAACAGTGACCAGTAATGTGTGGATGCAGCTATCGCTGCACAAGGGGGTCACACCTGATACTTACAACCATGGTTTACATTCTTTTGCCACTCACAGATTTATAACTTTGGATCAATATTCTTCAATAAATAAATGATAAAGTGGACCTGTGTGAAAATCAGATGATGCTTTGGTTCCTTTTTTATGCTGAAATACAAAAAAATTGTATGGGTTCACAACTGTCCACACAGCACTGTAGTCTCACTTTACCAGCCAACCAGAACACACACACCTTTTTGGCTGGTGGCCACTATCAATAAAATCAGCTTTGCATGGGTAAAACCTCAGCTATGAAAACTTATGAACATATTTCTGACTAGTGGGTAACTTGACCAAAATAAAAATAAACAGGCAGTAACAATGAAAATGGAATGTTCTGTTCTTCTTCGTGGATTGAAGTGTTCTATCACAGCATTTTCTATTTTCAGCACAAAGAATTTGCTTTAATACACAAACAAGTCTGCTAGCCATGTATCCTGAATCTGAAAACAGAAACAGTCAGCACTGGATTTGCCAGGACCTGGGCAGGGCTCAGTCTTCAGGGAGCCAAACAACAATCTCCCAGCAGACCCACGGAGACCCAGACGTAGACTTTTTTATAAACAATTTCTAAAGACATGTAGGCTGACTCCTGGGACAACTAGTGAACCAATTCCTGTCATATACTTGCTCTGACCTCAACACAATCGAACAAGGAGGTATTGTTGTGAAGCCATAACTCTTAACACCGAATAGAGCCCCGCGAGTGAAGCCTGCAGCTGACACATTTAATATTAGACATGACTTCAATCCCTTCACTGAGAATTTCCTATAAGCTGCTGAGCTACGATATGTTTTTACTTATGCTCCCAGTCGACAGGTTTGTTCCTTTTCTTTCCCCAGCTGTGAACATGTTTTCTCATGTTGCCATCTCCTAATAAAGCAGCCTGGGTCTCAGGCGAGGACAGAAATAAAGATAGCCTGACTGAGCCTGTTTTCTCCATGGAGGTCTTCTTACGTGGGGGGCTTCCAGCTCCAGTCTGGGGCCTTGTGTTGGCACCTTGCCGGCTGTGGGGTTTCACTCAGCTGATGATAGCATAGCCTCCAGTCAAACCTGGGTGAGGGCCAAGCTCTAAGTGGGTCCAGATGGTTGGACAGACCCCTGGCCTGCTCAGATACACTAACTTGTTTAACATAGGCACGTTAAACTGGACCTGTTACATTCTGGCAGATTAAAAAATATTTACTCTTTTAATTTGGGTAACTGCAGCTCCATGTTAAATGTAATTTACACCTGAGTAAGTATGCCTTTAGCTTGGACTTGAGAAAGAATGGAAGGAGGATTTGCAGTGAGCAGGAGGGGAAAAGATCTAATTAGGAGGCTGCTGGGGCCAATCTGCTTGTTGTGTAATCGACTGGCTGAAATGTGTTTTGCGTGTGTGTGAGAGGGATAATTAGCAGAGGAGACACAGAGAAAACAGTCAACAAGCCAAAAGTGGGTGGCTGGATGGATAGATGGATGGATATATGGATGCATGGATGAGAAATGGCTTCTGTGTGGGGTTTTACTTTAATTGTAAAATTTAAAGATAACTCCTTCTAAAAAAGCAACTCCAACCTGTTATTTCAGCCTTCAACAAAAAAAAATGGTGGCTATAAAGATAAAATTGAATGGTGACATGCAAAGAGTAAAACTAGTAGCCCATTAAGGTGTGACCGTTCCTATTTTGAGCTGGGCCCCTTTTCACAAGTAGGTCAACAATGGCACTGTAAGATGCCACCACAGTCTCTCTTTGCAAGTTTGAGGCAAAAATAACTCCCAACCATTTTCTTGTTTAAAATGGCCAATTATTCATCCTCAGCCAGTGTCTTCTACTTTTAATTATCTGGCACTTTGGATATCCAATACTGCTGTGGTCAAATAAAAGAAGAAGCTGTTCCACCCATAATTAAGGGCTTGTGTCAAAAAGAGAGCCAAGTGCTAAGTGCTGGTAATTTCCACGCGAGGATCAAGCAAACACCACATGATGAACATGACCATAGGGCAATAACACCCTAGGAAAACTTTCATAGGGCAATTCCCCTTGACAGGACAGTCATTAGTAGCCATTAACTGTGTTATTTTTCAGTCTGTCTGCGTAGAATTGTAAAGCCTCTCTGTCTGCAGCTCACTGGAGAGAGCTTCAATGAACTGTATTGTAGGCTACTGTAACGCAAGAAAGCTTTATTCTAGGAAGGAAAGAAAGGCTTGTTTTTGACACAATACCAAGTTACATTTAGTAAAGCTTTCCATTTGTTGTTGTTGATGATGTTTTTACTTACGTTTTATACAGCGATTGGTACCTGGCGCCAAAGCCCAGCCAGAGCAGCACTGATGACCTCCACACACATTAGGCCTAAACAGAGGGGGATAACATACAGTATGAACATAGTATGGTGAATACATACAGTACTGCATCAAGCAATACTGACATAAAGAACCTCCATAGCACTGACAGTGAAGGTGAACTGCCAAAAATGTCTGACTCTGAAGGCTATTATATCAACATATCATTGTGAGATAGCTGTCCTATTGATATGAACACCTTTGAGATTACACTATAATTGCACTTTATTTGAAACAAAATTTCAGGGCAAGTCACGAAACCTTATCTGAGATTGGACCCACACGCTCCTCTATCTGTTATGCGAGAGCCTAGAGTGAAAATAAATATGAAGATATCTGAGCCTTGAAGGGATTATGTGAGACACACGGGACATGAAAAGAACCCTGCATCTTCTATAAATCACGGAGCAAATGAGAGATGACAAGTTTTAAACTGTTATAACTGGATTCCTTGCACTCTTTAATCCATACTTGCAGCGCGGGCCAATTTTGCAGCACGATAGATGAAAAGGCACCAGACCACACGAGCAACTTGAGGGCAAGAGACAGTGAGCTGGCATGAATCTGTGCCCCATCATCTTTCACAAGATATTACAGTAAGTGGATGTCTATTCATGGTGATTTGAGAAGACAACGGAGATCGACCCATTGACCCCAGACGGCTTGTGCTCATTAGATTCTGCAAGTGTAACTGAGGCATCACAGGAATAACATGCAGTTGTTTGGGCCATCTGGCAGGCCGAACTTTGTCATAAATCAAACACATCAGACCACGCTCCTGCCAGAGACATCACTCATCACATTCAAATTCCATCAAGGGATATATGTATGTAAGTGAGAACGTTCTACAATGTAATTATTATCATGCCCCAGGTTAAAGAATAGGTAAGGCCATATTCACACCTTGTTATATTTTTATTTTAATCCAAATGTGAGGAGGTGTAATTTTTCACTGCTCAACTATCTGAACCAGTCAAAATGTCTGACAGGTGCACTGGAAACAGAAGAGGAGTCATACTGAGTCAAGCTGAACATAAAGGAAAGTGAAGTGAACGTGGTGCTGCCAGTGCCTTGGGGTACAGTAAATGAGTATGCTGAGTGGGAATTCCAAAAGGAAACGTGTCATGAGCACACTTAACAAGCAGCAGATGATTCATCTGAAGGCAATGAATCAAAGTGTTAAAATCACTATGCAGACTACTATAAGGTAATGTTACCACAAATTTATGCAATGCCACCTTAAAAGCTTAAAGATGTCTATTCATTGAACACTGTTATTTTTGGCAGTGTCAAGCAAGGCATTTGGTTTATGCCGCAATAAAGCATGTTGGATCTTAACTTACAGGCAGCTATTTTCTTTAAGCTTCAAATAGACAGGACCTCACTTCAGCCATGCATCAGTGGAAATGTCTGAGTGACGGGTATGTTCACATATGTTGTTTTAAATGTGTGACGGATAATGGCCTGTTGGTGATGTAGCTGGTAAAGCAGCACCTTCATCTGACAGATTCAACAGAGCCAGAAACAAATCCTGGACATCAACCTCACTTATCACTTCAATTTAGAGAACAGTTTGTTAAAAGTGGAAAGTGGCAAGGATGTGACTTGAAATGCAGCTGAGTTCACATGTATTTCTGCAGATCGCAAATGAATGGCAAAATATTACTGATGCATGTCAACAATTTCTCCTACAAAGGATGCCTCTCTTAAGATACCTTTTGATGACACATAAAAAGATGTTTAATTTATATTTTAATGTCTGTGAAGGTGAGCCTTTAAAATCTCCCCGATTATTATGTAAACACCCTCCCACCAAATGATTATCATGCTATGTCCCTATGGAACAAACAGGATTGGATGTGCTGGGGTTCATTTAACAAAAAGAAAGCAACTTTAATATGGAAACAACCCATCATCCTGTTTGGAGTTGTACGGAGACAAAACCAAGGGAGTTGCTGCACCAAGAAAGGGCCATCACAAAAACAGGTGTTTCTGATCACTGAGTAAATTCACAAATGTTCACCAGCCAAGGCTCTGGCAGATCCAGTACAATACATGGCCACAGGCAACAATGTGGAGCCACAGAACTGAGGCACACACTGAAGTAGTCTGTAGCCATTCTCCTACTACAATGTAAATATATTGTAATGTGTTGTAATGGGAGGAAATGGTGATAATGTGGTCATACATTATTGGCCAGTCGCAAAACAGTTCAAAGTCAGTTCAGCCATTCATTACTGTTCATTAGAATATTTCTATTGAGGTTGTTATCTGCAGTGTTTAACCTCAACAATTATTCTATGTCCTGTCATGACCCTGGTGACAAAATGCCTATGATTACGGTAATTCCTGTGAGTTCAAATGTACAGTAAAATGGGTCACACGGATTCTTTTTAAAGTATCACTGCAGTGGTGAACTCACACAGCCAGAAAACCTCTGATAAAAACAAGTCAAATATTTTAATGTGACACTATGGCGCTCTTGGCTCTCATTCTTACCCAACAAGTCTCCGTGTGCTGCCAGAACTCTGCTTGTTGCTTTGCCGACGGTTCACTCTGGTTCTGTGTTGGTGGGAGTGCTGGCTGACCGGGTGTCTGGCGGTGCGTAACGCACCTTCTCGGGGCGCAGAGTCAGGGTCTTCCTGTGGGGCGTCTGCGGCATGAGGCGGTGGAGTTCTGCCTCCATGCCTGCCATCCCTTGGGGACTGTGCGCCCCTTGGAACGCGGACCAGAGTTTTAGAGACTTTCTGAAAGGTCTCATGGGGAGTTTCACCCGACGGTCTGGAGGATGTGCCATCCTCTGGTCCCCTTGGCGAATGACCTTGACTCCTTTCCGGGGACTTGTGTTGCTCCCACACCGGTCGACCCGCGTCTGCTCCCTCTTTGCGCTCACCTGCTGCGTCCTTTTGACTACTACCAGTCCGCAGCAGCACAGCAACCATGACTATTAAAAAAGCAAATCCTGCGCGATTCATTTTGAACATTTAAAGATTTAAAAGTACCGCGTAAAAAGGCAGACCACGCAACAGCTTTAAAAAGAGCCACTTAAACGTGAGGGAATTTAAAAAAAGTGCAACCAGTTCAGCAACACGGCATCCTCTCCCACGAATGAAAAAATCCTGGATATCTCCTCATAATGTCCAGGTAGGAAATGCACAGAATATTTTCAGGTTAACAAATCAGCACCTCACTGTCCAAAAGTGAACACCTCTACAACTTTACCTCTTCCAGCGCTGAAAAAATGTTATTTCAAGAAAACATTATTCCATCTGTTTTAGTTTATGTTAAACATGAAAAGAGCTCGTTGGCTCCAGGGCTGCTGAAGCCGTACTCCTACTCCAAGTGAGAGGACTGGAGTTTGAATCGTGCTCCCATGAATATCACCACCTCCTTGGATCTGAAGTCACCGGGAATTTTTGTAGGGATTGCATGCGCTTTGCAAGAAGAAACTCCCCCTTGTCTGCTGTATTGTTGCTTCCACTCACTGCGCCGCTCACTCCATATGCCCACACGCACTTTCTCTGCCAAGTTACATCATGTTACTGTGCGTCTTTTCTGTGATTCTTTTGAACAGGACTAAAGGAATTACAATGAAAGCAGCTGCGTAATCGTTGCTCTCCATCTAAATTTAAGTTGACAAGCTAATTAAAAGTTCGTGAAGACTCCACAGCGCTGATTGTTGAAGTCTGGATTATTTTTTATGTTGATTATTAAAGTTAATGAAGTCTCTGGTGAAAAAAATTAGGCTTGATCCACCAATTTCTTTTAATTGTAGTATCAGAAAATGAGGCACTTTTAATATAATGCGTGCTGTTTAGATAAAAAAAAAAAAAGCATGAATTAAAATGCGCATTCTGGCAATATCGCATGCTTACAGGCAGCAGTGAAATGTATTGAGGCTCAAACTCAAACTGAATCCTTGGAAAACTGGTAGGGTTATGTAACACATCCCATTCATCTGCCTCTCTCATCCATGCTGCATCATCACTTTCCCTATGACTGTCTGGAAACAACATATTTCTCTTCTCCCATAAGATCTTAAACAATCCAAAGTCAGTTGGCTCCCTCTCCTCATTCAACCCACAAAGATGTGTGCTTGTTTCTCTCCAGAGTGGTCCCTGAGCTCTACTACCACTCACAGGAATGCCATCCAAAACACACAGCACACAATACAGAGAAAGACGAGAAGTCAGCTCATTCATTCTCCTGCCTATACTAAAATACAGAGATGGGGAATGCTCAAATGCATCTACTCAGTTACATGTACTTGAGAAATGTTTTCAGAAAAAGTACTTCTGAGTGTAGTTCTTTTTCAGGATGCTACTTTTACCTGGTTATATTTATTTTGACTTTTACTCAGTTACATTTGGTTAGAGTTAAAGTAGTAGTAAAAGTAGGAGTAAAATGCACCAAATAATAATAATATGAATGAAAGAATGAAAGAATAAATGGCTAAAATGAGACACAAAATTAACAAAATAATCAGGCAAGTGAACAATAATGAACAAAATAATCAGGTAAATCAACAAAAATAAACCAATGAAGCAACAAATTGAGTAGAAGGAACAAAATAATCAAGTAAGTTAACAAAAAAGGAACAAAAATCAGCAGAGTAAATAAAAATACACAACAAAATTAACAGAACTGGGCTAAATGATCAACAAAATTGAACAAAAATCAACAAATACACAGCAAAGTAATTAAGTACATATGCAAAAAACCATTTCATTGATGACAATTATGTGCCTGTTCAAATGCAATATGAGTCCATGTTATGACACATTACTTGAGTAGTTTTTATGAGTACCTATTTTTAGGAGTACTTCTAATTCTACTTGAGTCATTGTAATTATAAAGCAACACTACTTTTACTTGAGTACTGTTTCTGTGTACTCTACACACCACTACTGAAATAAACAAACCTCTTACAGCAGGAAAAATGTCCGAAAAAGAATATTGCCATCCTCTGTTCCATTAAATCTATAAAGTAATATGTCAGGTCTGTGTATGGAGTGCCACAGTTGCTCCATCTTCCAACCCATGAGAAATCTAATTAGTGAAGTAGGCCGCAGATGTCTTATGACTGTCCAACGCTCTCACCCCACCCCCAGGCATGTTGGCTGCTCTTTGTCCACGGCTGCTCAGAGAAGCATCATGTCCAGTTGACCCCAGCATCCTTGAGGCTGGCAGGGACACGCACAGACAAATCTCTGAGATGCTATCTGTATGTTACAAGGCAAAGGAGAGCAGCAGCCTGGAGTAGCCTCACTCACTTCTTAAACTACTTTTGCATCCTGTTTCCACAGGATCAGTGGAACCATGTTATGAAAGTGGGCCTTAACGTGGCCCAGTTTGACACAATTTGCAGCATCTGGAGGAACTCTAGAATAAATACCAGGAGGATGTCTCTGGCTATGACCGACGCTTCTACACAAAGAGTCCTTTGAAAACTCTGGCATGACAACCAAGCCACTCCTATCATCTTTCAAATGCAGAGCAGAATTATAACTGCATTACTCTGCACAGTTTCTTACAAAGTACAGGGTCGGAGTAACAAAAACAAAATCCAAGTCTAGTAATTAGACTGACGCAAGCAAACTGTATGTGTGTGTATGTTTGATTGAGAAAGCTCAAGATGGATTTGAATTGTTTCCAGACTACTTAGTGCTTTTGATTGTGCCATTTTCTACATGTTTTTGTGAATAACTGTGGGAAGAGCATTTCGAGGATGCTGAATAGATGTTTGATGCCTTCTGGGAGCACATTATATGTTTACCTGACAGCCTTGACCAAAGGGACACATTTGCATCCATATGGAGCGCACAATGAACGCTTCGTCACCACTGAGAGAGTGGAAGGTCAGAGTTCAAGTGGACCCATTAGAAAGCCAAACAGTATCATAGCACTCAGTATGTAGGGCTCTCACTATAGTGCATTCTTAGCCTCAACTCTAGAATTTTAAGTGATCCATGTGAATTGGTCTCTGTGATTACTTTCAATGGACCGCACCAACAAGGAACATTAATCTCTTCATTAGCTACCTTTTACCACATCAAAGTGTTCAGCACGCCTTCCTCTTGCCCAGCAGCTAACATAATACTGACATTGTTCAGAATGGGCAGCAGGCAAAAGCTCGGGGAAAACAAGGAAAAAGGAGGGTCATTTGGCATAAAATTGCTTCATAAAAGCTGAAATCGTGTGCTCTATTAATGTAGTTTTTTCACTGAACATGACAGATTTTTGTGGAATAAATATTACTAAAGACCTCCATCGTGCTTCATAACAAGTTGATC
Organism: Pseudamia nigra; assembly: GCA_029823295.1. Classification (NCBI taxonomy): domain Eukaryota; kingdom Metazoa; phylum Chordata; class Actinopteri; order Kurtiformes; family Apogonidae; genus Pseudamia; species Pseudamia nigra. The sequence continues at coordinate 3,687 of JAQQAE010012003.1, read as the reverse complement.
AGTGTACACTAAACAGGCATGCATGCAACAAAAGGAAACAGTTGAAGATGGAGTAGGATACATGTTATATGCTCAGGCAAAGGGCCAGAGGGTCTTTCCCAAGCTGAGGGAGCTGTCAGCTGGGCAATAGAAGTAGGTCACCTGGGTGTTGTTAACAACAGTCACTTTCACTTTGCATTTCATGAAATTCATACTTTCTTTGGTGGGTGTTGCAAGAACTGGTTTTAAAAAAAAGAATTGTGTTTGTTTGTGCTTCAGAGTTTTACATGCAAACCTTGCACATCATTTTGTACATTCCCTGAGACAAAGTCAAAATCTATCATCAAGGCATTCGAATAGTTTAACGATCCAAAAATATGTTAATATTAGACAGACTTTGCCATTGGCAGCAACCTCATGCATTTCATAGAAATGGCAAGACATTCATCTTGCAATACTTTACAGCTGAATGATCAGCGCAGTCATTTATAGGTGTGAGTTGTGAACAAAAGCTTTAAACCTCTGCTCATGTGAAATAAATCTGCAAGGAAACTGTTAAAATGATCAGAGTGTGTACTTCCCTTTTGCAGATTAACTTTTACTTGTCTGATGGATTTTAAGAGAGGCATGGCAATGAGGCAAGAAGACTGTATGCAGTGCATCGTTTGTTTGAACGAGTCTCTGATATAAGAGACAAACTAATCAGCAACTACTTTATGTGCCGTCACTGTTTATGTCAAATGTCATTGTGAAGAAACCAGTTGTGTGAAGTAGTCAAGTACATTTACTCCTTAAGAAGTACTAGAGTAGTTTTATCTCTTAAAATGTACTTCACAGACTAGTTGGTTTCAGAATACTTTTTATTTTTACCCAGTTAAATTTGTGATTAAAAAAAAGTACTTATACTCAGTTACAGTACATTTGGCCACAGCTCAATAAGTAGAAGTCAAAAAGGTGCATGTTTTTAAAAAATGAACAAAATAATCAATTAAATGAAATGAAACTGAGCAAAGTAATCAAGTCAATGATCAAAAATTGATTAATGAAGCAATAGAATAGAAATGTACAAAAATAAAAACAAAGAGTAACAAAATGAACAAAAAATGAAAAAAATTAACAGCCAATTAAATTGTAAAATTGACAAACAAAAAATTACAAAAATGAACAATATAATCAAGAAGCTGAGCAAAAAGTCAACAAAATAAGCAACATTATGAGAAAAAATAATCAAAAAGTTTAACAAAAATGAACAAAAAATAAAGCAAGCAACAAAATTAATAAAAAGTTTCTGAGTACTTCTACTTCTACTTGAATCATTGGAATTATAAAGTATCACTACTTTTACTTGAGTACTGTTTCCGATTACTCTAAAAAACTCAAGAAGAAACACAGTTTACAGAATTCATATGTGTAGAATTTCAGTATTTTTAGCTCCTGAATTGGTGGTATTATCAACATGATGCTGTAAGGTTTAAGATTTTTTTATGGTTGACTCAACGCCAGTGGGGTGGAGAGTACACAGAAACAGTACTCAGGTAAAAGTAGAAGTAGAAGTACTCCTAAAAATCAGTACTTGAGTACAAGAAAAAGAATATCTTGTAAAAAAAAAAAAAACTACTCAAATAGTGAGCAACTCCGTAACGTGGAATTTATTACAGCATATGTTGATTTTTTTTTTTGTTACTTTGTTCTTTTTAACCAATATTGTTGGTCAGTTTGTTCACTTTTACTCATATTCTTGCATATTTTGTTTTTAATTCAGTGGTGGTTACTTATTTCATTCATTTTTGTTGACTTACTTGATTATTTTGATCATTTTTGCTCATTTTGTTGCTTATATTGTTGATTTTTATTAAATTTCTTGATTATTTGGGTTATATTAATTGATTATTTCCTCCTGTGCTTATTATATACCATAAACAAATAATTTACTTGATGTTTTTCTTCAGTTTTCTTGACTATATTGTTAATTTTGCAATTTTTTTGTGTTCTTTTTATATTACTTTTGTATATTTTTTGCGCATGTTGTTGTTTAGCTTATTCATATGTGATATTTTAAATCAACATTTTTTAAATTTGGTTGATTATTTTCTACATTTTTACAATTTCAACTTTTTGAACTTCTGTCTGAAAATTTTTTGAAACTTCTGTCTGTTTGGACTTCTGTCTGAAAATACTACAGTTTAATCGTGTGTCATCGTGGTCTCAAACATTTTATTTGGGCCCTCTAATAAGTGATCTGGTGGTCCATCTTAACTGTTTACTTCGTTCTTAGAATATTATGGCAAATAATCCAACAAATCACTGCTGTGCTGGGGTTTGATTGACATGTCGCTATGATAACTTGACTCGCCAGCGGAGTCAGAACTTCTTATCTTTTTATTCAGTAGAGCATAGATACACTCTACTGTAGTTGCGGTTCAGGGCCTAGACAAACAACTTAATATGACTGTTTGGCCCTGTTTGCTGAAGTTTTATGCATGAGACCTCTTGACGGTACCTGATACAGTATGTACCCAAAAACCAGATCGGTCCCACGCATTTGCAGAAGTACGATTACCCTTTCTGGGCTTCTTAATCCTGACCCTATTCTAGAAACAGACATAAATTACTTGGAAATATGGGACAGGAAATAGTACTCCCACACATGCATGGAACCAACTTGGTTTCTGGGTACTGAGTGGGTAGTGACATATGCCCCGGTAACTCCGCTGCCATTTGTCCAAATATGGTTGAACCCTCTTTTTGGCTCCAAAATATAATCCACAAAGTCACAACCCAATTGGCCTCAAAACAGCTGTTCAGAAACCAGTGAAAGTCACATTGTTCATTAATATATACAGTTCATGGCTAGAGTTTATTACTCTTACAGGACTGATTGGATAGTTTTATGACATACAGAGGCCATGGTTTATAGGCAGAATCCAGAAGCCTCCTTGTTTTGCTTGAGATGTTTAGGGTTAACAAAACAGGACCTCAGGGACTAAGATGTGTGTGTCTGTTACATGTCCAGTTCCCTACTGGCCACAGGGAGGTGATGTCGAGGAACTCACTGTTGCCTTACTTTCCAAACACATGTAGTTGAATGTACTGTAACTATGTAAATGCTTAACATAATGTCATCATTTGATTAAATCTGCAAGTTAGTTAAAAAACAGAACCATATTTGCTGCCTGTAAAGGGGAAACGGTCAGAACATTTGAGAATGCACACTCCACAAACACAAGGAAGGAATCACAATTTATGCCTCTGTTTTATCACATGAAGATGATGTTATCAACGACAGCCTTGGTGGGCTGTGAAAATATATACTGGCTAATGTTTTCACTCTACTCAGTTATAGAACATCCCCTGCTCAGTTGTGCAAATGTTTCTAGTTTAACCTTGGATTTTGTGGTGTAGCCCAGCCGTCTGTTGGTAGCTTGATTTAAGTGTCTCCTATGAACAATACAAGGAATGATGTCACACTCCTCTGTGATAAATGCCACTGGAGCAGATTCAAGGATGGATTGTGTTGGTTGCCAATTAGGTCAAATAATAAGTTGCTGTAACTTACCGGAAAACATATTTTCGGAGGATGCAGAGTCTTCTGTTCAATAGCCTTGTGAGGCCTAAAACATACAGATGAATGTTTAATCAATCAATCAATCAATCAATCAATCTTTATTTGTATAGCGCCAATCATAATCGCCGATTATCTCTAGGCGC
>JAQQAE010012002.1:0-13351 GCA_029823295.1 Pseudamia nigra | reverse complement strand
AATGTGTCTGGCCCTGAAATAAAGGCTTCATAGTAGATTTGCAACCAATGAGTGCGGGGACTTTATCTTTTTTTGATATGTCACAACCAAGTTCAGAAATATAGAACATACCCACCTATGCATATATCACATCATTTTACCGTAAGAGGAAAGGCCTTTGTCAAAATAAGATCAGCTAAAAATTGGCACAGGTTTGTTCTGCTTTCAACCAGCATTTAACTTTTAGAGAATCATTTCTGAGATGAATTTGATTTCAGTTGGTAATGAGTTCCAAAGTTGACAGCTTCTTTCTAAAAAGGCTGACTGTCCGACTGCAGACTGTGGGAGAATTTGAGGGAAACCAGCTGTGTTACCTGTATTCATGTGTAAAGCATACTCAAATCCTCCTGTTTAGGAGTAAGAGGTCAAGTTGACCCCACTTGTGTTATGTACCATTGGTTGTCCTAATTTGACAGGAGTCAGGCCTAACAGACATAAAGGCGCTGTCCACAGGATGACTGCAGCCAGCTGATGCTCAAGGCCTAGATGTCTCCTTTTCTGACACACACCCCAAACAGTTGGGGGTGCCATACATTGTGCGTCTCACTGTATGGGCCACGATGAATGGATGGGGTGATCTGGCCTCAGGGTTTCATATAAAAAGGCAGCCAAGTCATTGTTTTCTTAAAAACGCATGTGTGTGTTGCTGACATACACATGACTGTTTCACTATGCATAGTTTTATGAAAATAAAGAACGTCTCTGTTGGAATCGAGGCCTGAGTCTCTGCATCGTTCCTCAACATGCCTGTTAACAGAGTTTCCACAACACAGACGTATGATGTGGTATTTTACAGTTACCGTTCAAACTGCTCCTGATTACCCTATTACTGTTTTGTAATCTAAAAAATCTAGTATAAAACCTTCACCTGTTGCTCTCCAATGCCCCAAGATCTGAGAACACAACCACCTCCATGAAACAAAATGCATCACAGGGCATCCAGATGTAAGACAATACTGTATAGTCATATGACACTTGGAAACCTGGAAAAGCCCACCTTTAAGACTAGCATTGATTTTTGGTTGTGAACCTTTACTTGATTTAACCTGGGTATGTCTTTTAATGTGAACTTCACCTCACAGAGTCTCTAGGGATGAAAAAAATAATTAGTTGCCTGTTTTCTAAAATATGCAGCCAGGTGCCTCTGGGTTGTTCTAGAGTGAATGCTGAAGAACTATTTATTTGTGTCTGTGTATTGAGTTGTTATCCCTGTATCTCTTGGCGAATGGACAATGTTTAAGATGTTACCTTATGTGCAGCCAGGACAACATGGGCGTCGTCCCGCCTCCAAACACCCAGACGGTGAAGAAGACGATGAGCAGCGTTGTGGTGAACATCATCTGACGTGCATAGGTGGCTGTGTCTCGGATGGCTAGAGCAAATGCCATTGCTCCACGTAACCCTGTGCAATATTATAGCCAGAAGTTGGCCCATGGCATTCAGGACAGAACAAACTCAAAAATAAATAAATAAATAAAATAAATCAAGGTGTTGTTTCATTTACCAGCAAACATCATCATGTGCTGGAAGTTTCCCTTGATCTTGTGCCTTCGACCAAGGTTGAGAAGGAAGGACAGCGGGTAAATGTTGAAGGCTCTCCCAATGAATATGGCGAGCTGACAGGATGTGGTCAAGGAGCTAATCTTTTAATTCTGTATAGGGATGTTGTTTTGTGCCATTTGCTTAAAGTGGAAGTAAAGCAAACAAATAATCTCCACATGGGTGATCATGACTTTGGCTGTTAAGGCCTTAAATAATTATTAGTTTGGGGCAAACTGTTCTAGAGCAGCCTGGAATGTATCAGCTATGGCAAGTTTCGGCAGTATTGGAGAATATATACAGAATATGGACAAAGGTATTGGGACATCTGACTGTTGCACTTTCAGGAAATTGGACAAATGCATAGGAATCCTTATCATATCAGAGCTGTTCCACATTTTGGTCAGTTAACAAAAATGAACACTATAGCACACAAAACAAGAAGCCAGGAAATGGCAAACCCCCCACCCAGTGAGTCAAACCACAGACTCACAGTGGCATCAACACAAGGGCCTCCCCTAGAGGGGACTGTGAGGTGCCACACAGAAAAACAACTTTTGGACAAAACAAACTTTCTGTGAAATGAAAACATTGGAACCGTCTGTCTCTCACAATAAGAAAGTGTCTCACATACCCCACCTTCAAAGCCCAACTCAAACAGTAGCTGAAACCAAACAAGTAATGTGATCACTTTTAATTTGTTAATGTGTTGCATTTTTACTATACTGTTCTTCCATTGTCTTATTTGTATGTTTTGTGACGTTTCTGTTACCTACTTTAGGATTACGGATGCAGATTAGCACTTGGCTACAATCCGGCAGAGTTGCATCTGTTAACTCCCTACGAATGTTCATTAATGTGCAATGTCCCTATCAAACAAATAAGTAAAAAGTTTTATAACTGACCATTACCTTGACCTTTTCTCCTTGAAGGTCACAGCAAATTTGGAATTGGCCTAATCAACAACCCAGGAATATGTACAGTAAGTAAGTAATAATGCAAGTAAGTCAAAGTGCAATGATCATCAAAGTTTAAGGTCATTTGATGACTCAGGTGTGCAAGAAACTGATCTATCACATATTAAAATTTGGTGTCTCTAGCTTTAGTAGTTTTGATAATATAGGTCAAAATAGGTTTTCATTATTTTTTAATATGCAGATTAGGACTTGGTGCCATAGTAACCACTTCCCCTACCATGACTACCCATGTGTCATGCTTGGTTAGTTTGGTTTCAGGGACTTTAGAAATACACAGCCGAATGTTTGGACGTACGCATGTACGACCTTGAAACTGACTGTAACCTTGACCTTTTTCCCTTGAAGGTCACAGCATATTTCAGTCAACACAGACAATAACTCAGGGGTATATGCCATTTTAACCTACATAGCTGGTCAAAGTGCAATAACTTTAGACATTACCAATATTCAAGGTCAAGGTCATTTGATTAGTGAGAGATACCCTGGACTCTATCACATATTAAAATTTGGTGCTGCTAGTCATAGTAGTTTTAAAGTACTATTAGTTGAAATCTGTTTGTACTATTAATTAACACCATGACCTAATTAATATGCAAATTAGGAGGTGGTTGCCACAGTAACCCTTCCCCCTATCCTGACAACTCCTGTGGAATGTTTGGTTACGGTAGTTTGGGTCCAGGGATTTTTGGAAACACAGAGCCGATTGTTCAGACAGACACGTACAGAGCTCTCTACTATATCCCCCTCCAACTTCATTCAGGTGACATTAATAAACCTAAGCATATAATAAGGATTCCTGTGCATTTAGAAAGAGATGCCCAAGGTCCTGAAGGTGCAAAAGTATCCCAATTCTTTTGTCCAGGTAGGGATTCTATAAATGGATCAGTGTTTTCTGAAAATAAAACATGCATTTTCATTTGGTATGAAAAGGATACAAAAGCCCCGATGATGAAGATGGGGCTGAAAATGTGATTCTGGAATGTGAACAGAGCTAAACCCATATAGGAGAAGATGAAATTCTCAGCCAGGAAATGAAGCACCTCAAAGAGCTGAAAGCACAAAGAAACACATTGTATCATTTTCAGTTTAGTAGTGTATGAATAAGCACTTACAGTATATTACAAATTTTCTCTGACATTAAGGAGAGGATAGTATCCCCTTCCTAAATATCAACATTTTTATTAATATTTCGAATTCAGTGATTATTCTGCAACTGTGATTAGTTTAGCCTGATAACAGGGACAATGAACAGAAAAAAAAACAGTCTAATCAGAGAAAGAGATGCATTGTACCAGATTTAGTCACAAGCTATTATCCATCTGCTGTCCCTGGGCAAGAGAACGCAAATTTACACTGATCAGCCATAACATTATGACACTGATGGGTGAAGTGGTGACACCTGTGAGTGGGTAGGATATATGAGGCTGCAAGTGAACATTTAGTCCTTGAAGGTGATGTATTGCAAGCAACTTAGACAAGGAACAAATTATGTTGTCAAGTCAACTGGGTCAAAGCGTTTAAAGAACTGTGGGTATTATTCGGTGGTCCTGGTCCTGCAGTGGATAGAACCATGAGGAAGGAAGTACAACTGTTAGGAAATAAAGCTAAGGAAACAAAACACTGATACCGCATTATGTTATGTAGGTTCCCCTTTTGATGCCAGAACAGCTCTAACCCAAGACATGAGCTCTACCAGACCTCTGAAAGCTGCTGTAATGACTGGCAGTACATTACACATTAGAAATTATAGTGATGCATACTTCAAATAGTTTAAGTTGTGAGCTTGGGGCTTCATGACTCTAACCTGTTTTTACAACACATTTTCACAAATACTCAATGCTGACTGAAATTCGGTTGTCCATCCCCAGACCACTTTTTTTGGGGTACACTATCCACTGCAGACTGGACCACCCAACAAGATCTTTAGGTTTGGATGCAATGACCCACTCGTTACCATCACCATTTGGTCCTTGTGAAAGATTTTTGGACAATTTGCTGCTTTCAGTCCAACAACTTGGAGGGCTAAATGTTCACTTGCTGCCTAATACATCCACCCACCAACAAAAGCCACTGGAACAATACAGTCATTACGACCACTTCACCGGTTAGTGGTCATAATGTTATGGCTGATCAGGTCATAATGATATGCTGATCATACATGTGTGTGACATACATGCTACAATTAAAACAGCAAAAGATGCACATCTGAAATCCCCAAGTCCCACCACATCCCACCCCAAAGTCACACCATAAAACACCTAGAAACATCTACATTAATGTAAACATTCTCATTTTCCAAACAAGCTCAACACAATCATAAATCACAGATATGAAGATAAAATTGTTTGTCCAGTTAATGTAGTCAGTGCCAGTGTTTTAAAATCCACTTAACCTCACTATAATTAGTTACACTTGAGGTTCATTTTGTCATAGAACTAATTGCATACTTCCCCACACACTGAAATAGCCCTAAAACTAGATTTCAGAAAAGTACGGTACGTACAATGCCTTGCTTTTTTTCATAAGAAGAAAAATCATTTTATCAAGAACTTGAAGAATAATACAATAAAAACAAACAGTCTTAAGAAGATAATCCGGTTTATACTGCGAGACAGATTTCACCAGTAACAAGCTGAAACAATGACTTGCACAGATTGTTTTCCTTTTAAATCTAAGGTTAATTACACTTCAAATTAAGATTATCAAGTCTGTTGTTGCTAGTAAAAAGGACAACTTGCTTACATTTTGGCATTCGCTCGATTACTTACCTCCAGCTTCTAGACATTTATTCTGATTTTTTAAAAATTGTAGTGAAGCTCACACTTCTGTAGCAATTTATTTTGCTTAATACAAGACAGTTTAGTGATACACTGTATAAGAATATCTGATTTCTCTCTATTAGGGCTGTTTTTCAGCGTGGGAAGTTCTCACACTGAATTTCTTTGAAATTCTCTAAACAAAGCACTTTATTGATTCCCTTTGACTCAGCTTGGGGAGTTTTTCCTCTTTCTTTGGCTGCCGGAATGATTACAGAGCTGACTGCTTCTGAGGAGACAAACATACCTACATCGAGACAAATGAAGCCTTTAACAATAAAACCTTCTGCACCATTTTAATCTAAGTGATGCACTGTAGCTTCTGCATTGGATTGTGCGTTTTCTTTGAAACTGCACAACAGGGGCCCTGCCAGGAACCTCAGAGCATAAATATGAAATGTGTCACACTGAGTGCAGTCTATGAGCTAATCTGCACCCTGTCCTGAAGCCTGAACCCCCTCTAGGAAACTAAACAGTCGCGTCAGGAGGGATGTCCTCAGACAGCCCCGATTAAGGTCACAGCAGGCTGATCACGGAGCCATCTGGCACCGGAGCCGAGCGGCACCCTGTTCACACTGTACCGGGGTTCAGGCGTGTGCAGAATGTGCAGAGCGCTACCTGTTTGGTGCGTTTTGTGGACTCTTCAGAGAGGTTGTTGTAGGTGTAGTGAGCCTGTGTGATGCCACAGAACAGCACGGCCACAACTCCTGCAGAAACACGAACAGAGGGGTGCATAGAAATCTGATTAAATATTCATGTTTAACTGAGAAGCACCCTGTGATTTGTATGCATATGTCAACAGGAGTAAAAATGAAACAACACAATATGGACAATTCACAAAAGGTTTGATTTAAACACTGAACTGTTGGGTTTCTGTTGAATCGAATGACAATTTTGAATTGAATTGAATGCTTAACTTTGTGCGTTTCTGGTGAAATATTAATGCTTCATTTTGTGGCTTTTTCGCTTATGTTTGTGAAAGGAAGAAAATACGACAAAACTGACAAAATAATCAAGAACAGGGACAGAATAACCAAGGAAAGGAGCCAAAGTTGACACAAAAATTCACAACATCCATAAAACAATCAAGAAAATGAATAAATAAAGCAACTTAATGAGCAAAAATGAACAAAACAGCCCAGAAAATTAAGGGAATCAATTGAATAATCAAAATTTACATATTGTAAAAAAAAGGAACAGAAATTAATCAAAACCACAATTAAATTAACCAAAAATGAACAAAACAGTACACAAAATTAACTACAGTACATAGTCAACAAAGTGAACAAAAATTAACAGAATATCAAGGAAAGCAACAAATGACTATGTAAATGAGAAAATTAACAAAAATGAAGACAACAATCCAAAAATTAACAAAAACAACAATGTCATTACTTCTGTAAAGCAGGATTATTAGAGACCCAAAATTTACATGGTCATCTAAATTTAATTCTAGTGGGAAAAAAAACCCCAATGAATTTGAACATTTATGTAATACACAAAATAATTTAAGTTATTTTTACTCCTTGTCTATTAAAAACAAGGTGAATAATTTAAAAACACAAAATTACACTATATTTAAATTGTAAATAAAATAATTAGTACTTTGTTAACTGCAAACATGTGATTTGGACACTGAAATAAGAATATTGTGATTAATTGAAAAACAAACCTTTTTGTCTCATTTTATTTGAATGTTTGTTCATTTGTTTCCTTTCACTGAAACATTTCGTAAAATACTGTACATGAAGATAATGGTTAAACTGCAGTGTCTGGTGATGTGGATTTTATCGCCAGTGAGTAGACTCATCATATTAATGCAACACAGTAATACAATAAACATGCATAGTTTAGGCTGTGTAATATCCAAATGCACTGTTCATCTGCCACAGAAACATTATGGATAGAGACCCGTCTGTCATTTTCTGTGATCATTTCATCAGCTTCACGTCTGCTGTTCTGTTATAATCTGTGTTCTGTTGTATTTAATTTGTTTAACAGACTGATCTCATTTCTCACAGGCTGGATTAGCGGCTCCTACTTTAAACGGCTTATAAACAACTTGTGAGCTGGGAATTAAAAGGCTGATTATCGTAACAGTACAAATGGTATTTGCACAAACAATCTGGAAAAGACGTACATTAAACGAATTAATGACTTTCAAAAGCAGTTCTTTACATATCCGCAGGCTGTGGTTTTGTTTGTTTTTTTACATTTACAAAAGGGGTACTGCATTAATGATAATTCACTATAAATCATTGAAAATAACCAACTTGATACAGGGATTAACCTGTAACCTGTTACTTAAATGTGTTTAAAACTAAGGAAATGTCACTGATTTGAAGAAAATAAAGACAAACACAACAAACAGCATAATTCCTTGGGAGACCATGGAAACTGTCCATTCTTACAAATATGTGGCCACAGTGTTTGATTCTCAGTTAAAGGTTACCATCAACACAGAATCACCTGTTAAATGGCATGCCAAAGAATCTTCTATTACGGCAGATCAATTATTATTGTGTTTCAATCCTCATCATGTGTACCAGAGCCTTCTGACCTCATCGTTCATTTGCTGGTTCAGCAACTTAACAGTAAAAGACAGAAACTGTCTGAATAACGTGTCCAGTTTTTCTCCAAAATAGTAGTTTGCATCCGTCTGGTCTAAATTCAGTCTGTAAGGAACATGTCTTACAGAAGATAAAAACGGTAGCGAGTCATGATCTGAATGTTGCTAAAAGTGAGGTATTTCAATTCAATGATCATGTCCTATCTGGTGAAGTCTTACTCATGCCATCAGGGAGATGCCATCTGCAACCTATGAACAAGACAAATTATTATGAAGAACCATTTGTTCCGTCAGCTATTAAATTGCTGCATGCTGAGGAGTTAGTAAAAATATTAATATTGGATTTTACTGTGTTCTATTGGCAATATTTACTTATTTATTTTTGGTATTATTATTATCAATCTCTGTTGCACTGGGGCTCTCTGTATCTGTATCTCTGTCTACCTTTGCTGAGTGAATATGTGTAAATGTTTAGAAACCAAACTCCCCCTCTGGAAAAATAAAGCTTTCTGAATCTGAAGTAATGCCAATAAATAAAAAATATATATAATGGGAAATATTGTTGTTACAGGGAGTGTAGCTCATATACTTTAGTAAGCCTGCAGACAAGAGGAAAAATACTTTTAATGTCATTTTCTTTTTCAAAAGGATTTTGTTTGGAGCGACACCAGGCTGTCAGAGATTCAAATGTACCACCAACTTCACATCTGACAGTCTTCATATGTCTGGCATTTATTCCTCCACATCTGAGTCCAGGTGAGTCTCACCTGTGAAGCCGCAGGCCTCTGCGAGCAGGAAGGTGCTCCAGGACATGAGGAAGAAGAGTGCCGTCTCTAGCAGCGGGAAGCAGTGCAACTTAGTGAATTTAGTGACGTGGAACTCGGGTTAAAGAGCAATATTTATCAGCACCAACAGTTCAACATGTATGGAAGCAAATAAATGTAGAAGCGACATTTTCTACGTGTAACTTAAGGATATGAGAGCAGTGACGACTCCTGTGGCTGCTCCCATCACAAAGGATCCGCTGAAGATCCCGAGGAAAACACCCACGGATTTAAAGAAGGCAGAGGCGTCAAACATATGAGTGTTTGCTCCAGTGGGCTGATATGCCACGATAGACCTGAAATATAAACAGAGGGTGGAGCATGTTTCAGCAGGTTCTCAATAATCATTTGAATCCAGTGCCCCCAGTTGGTTTATTTGTAAAACCAATAAATTTTAAACACATAAAATATTTTTCAACTAGAGTTTAACAGCAATTGAAAATGCAATAGGATGATAACGGGGGAACAGACAGATCTTACCCTGGCACTACACCCATTCAAAGTGATTTCTACTTGGTTGAAAAATGTACAACCAATCAGAACCCTCTGTCTGACCTGTCACATGTCTGATGTGGTCGAGTAGAATGATAAATTGCAGCCTGTTCACTACTGCCGTTTGCTCGTCTTGTGCACCGCTGTCCTCGATGCAGATCTCAGTTAATAGTGTGTTCACTGATCAGAGACAGTCGGCTTCCGCGGCTGCATGCGTCATATAGACACAATATTATTTTTAATGGCTCAAAAACATCTTCTCATGGCAGGATGTAATGTGATCAAAATCAACGTGACAATCAGGTGCACAAAGAAAGAAATACAGCAGGCTTTTATTTTCCATAAGGTAAAAAAATAAACCCCTACACTTACAACGAAAGAATACGTTCCCACATCTCCTACGGGATTTGCCAAATTTAATACTGTACCTCAGTTAAATCAACACCCCACAGGTTTTGGCTCTGATTGTTTATAGGTTTGTCCAGTTACATCCAGAGGCATTTTGGTCTGAACATATTGCAAACCTTAGCCCCTTTTGAATGAAAACTGAACTGAAATGTTCCAGACTCATTCCAGATGCTAGTAGGATGCATTTGGTTTAAAATGAAAACCAAACAAAGAGACAGCATCTAAGTGAACCAAATAAAAAGGGGAACAAAAATTTCCCAGGGATTTGGTGTCATTTATAGTTGGACTAAATTTAAGTGCAGATGTTTTCACTAATGTTCAACCAGTTTTATTTCATGATTATGTCCAGAAAACTCCAAAGTCACTGGTTTCAGACTTCTAATACTCTGTAAATGTAAGGCTCTCAGTTTGCGGTTGGTGAAATATTCTGAATTATTGACACGTTTTTATAAACTTGAAGGGGAGTTTCAGTAATATCATGCATGTTCCAGTGGGAGTCGTCCAGCAGAGGGAGACAGAGTGTAGGCAGTTTGTGAGCAGTGATGCAGCTCGGTTTCACACATTCCTGTTGAATTTTCACATCAGGGGAGAAAAGCAGCTCCAGGAAGGAAAAGTTTTGAGTATTAAGTGGAGGAAAGTGAATTAGATGAAGCAGGAGTCTGACTTACGATGAAAGCACAATGGCGACTGCATCATTCATGACACTTTCCCCAAACAGCAGAGCATAGAGGTCCCCGTCAGCATGGAGCTCATTGAAGATGGCCAAAACTGTCACTGCACAAAAAAAAAAAAAGTTATTATTAACTAGAACTCATGAGTATGACTGAACATTTAACTTTCAATTCAATATTATTTGTATAGCGCCAATCACAATCCAAGGTCATGTCTACACGCTTATCCACACAAAATATTTATGTATCCATCTGTGTTAACAGACTGTGGTTTTTAAACTAGAGGTTGTTTAATAACCCACAATCCCATGGCATCAGCTGAAAAAAGTGGTCATTGAACACCAAAATCTGTCTTTTCACTACATACTCTGAGAAGCTGAGAAGATGGAGATTGTGGTTATGAGAAAATAGCTTCAGACACTTTTAATCTCTAGCCTTGGTCAGGTCAGGTATTCAGATGATGACTTGGACAACACTGACAGGGATATGGGATTGTGACACCAACAGCTGTGCTTTTTTTTTTAAAGAGAGAACTGCAAATGACGAAAAATACGTAAAGTTGAAAAATGCTAAAAGGCAAAATATAAAGAGACAAGACAACCAAATTGTAAAAGACACAAAAAATGAGAATTACATGAAGACACAAGATGAAAATTATGAAAAAACCTATCTGCATTTTTTTATTTTGTGATTTACTGCTCGTTTTGGGGGGTGGTACAGCGGTTAGCACCGGCACCTCACAGCAACAAGACCCCAACGTTGCCCACAGGGGCCTTTCTATGTGGAGTTTGCATGTTCTCTCCAAGCATGGGTTCTCTCTGGGTACTCTGGCTTCCTCCCACATCAAAAAACATGCACTTAAGTTAAACAAGACAAAAACAATGAAACATTTAAAAATGGAGACAAAGGAAATTGACAAAAATAAATACAAAAGATGACAATGACGTAATGTTGCATTTACAGTCCGAGTCATCATTCATTTGATTTGTTTTGGGCATGGGCAGGCTTCACAAAATTAACCTTTTCATGCATGAATTGTGCATGAACGCAGTTATGACGTTTTCAGCCTTACGGTACTTCCAAACAATATTTAAAATAATGTTACTTATTTTGAGTGCAGTCATGGTCAAAAATGGTTTGTGTACATTAGGGAATGTTTAGTGAAATACAAATCAGAATCCTGCCTTAGTTACTATTTGATAACGAATAAAAACAAAAATTAGGAATCAACTACACAATTTGTCTGGCATTTTTTTGTATTACAGTGGTATAAGTAAGACCAAATACAGTAACTAAACACTTTTTACGTGAATAACTGTACAGTACTGTAAGGAAGTTTTGTTTCATGTTGAGTTTTTTTAAATTATATTTTTACGCATATTCTTGACCGTTTGGTTTATTTGCATTAATTCTTCTTTTTGCATCTAATTTGTTTCATTTACTTATTTATTTTGTTAATTTTTCTTCTGTTACTCCTTTTATATTTCTTTTTGTTTTGTTCACTTTTGGTTACTATGCCTTCTTTTTGCATCTAATTTGGATCATTTCCTTGATTGGTTTGTTCATTTTGCATCTTATTTTGATTATTTTTCTTCTGATTTTGGTCACTTTTAGTCATTTTCCTTACAATTTTGTACTTTTGCGGCTCCTTTTCCCTGATTATTTTGCCCATTTAACTCAAAACATCCACTGGCGTCCTGCATTAGCCTTCATTTTGTAGCTACTATAAATTTAATGTTCCATCGTGACTGTCAGTTTGCCTTTGTAGGACAGTGCAGTGGTGAGCATGCGTGAAAGGGTTAAACCAGAATAAATAAAACTAGTACAATTTGACGTCTTCAACACGAAAACACTGAAACATGTTGAAAGTCACTGAACTGAAGCTAACCCCTGAATACTTAAAAACTTGGGTTAAAAGATCCAAGTTTTTGTTGGAAATGTGATGAAAGAATACACATGCACCTGTTTTGGTCTTGCCCTAAAATTGGACAGAACTAGGAGGATGATTCATGGTTACACTGTCAGTGCCACACAAATGCAATTTCAATTTTGCCCTAGGCTTTATTGACTGGGGGACAGTAAAGCCTTGTCTGCTTTGCCACAACCCTTAAGACATTGGACGATGACTACTATTACGACTGGATGACAAATCATCCTGAGGGACTCGAAGAAAACTGGGGAGCCTTGAATGTGAGAGTGGGTGACTGAGATGGCAAAGCAGCAGCTTATGAAAGGGTTAAAAGGTACAGGACAAAACAGATAGATACACTCACCGAAACTTCCAACGCAACATTCCCAGGTTGAAGATATTCTAAGCACGCTGAGCCAAATCGTGAATTTGAGTTGTGACACACAGAATAGACCTTGAAAGCTCATAAGGTATGGCGTTGTTTTGCTGTGTGGGTTGACTGCACATCCTTAGATTGACTGCACATCCTTAGAATTATGACAGGTTAGTGAAATTGAGTAGATGCAATGGACACAGTCCTCCTGAAACCTGGTCAATAAGCAGCCGTACCAATGGCGATTTTTAGCAGCCGTTTGCATTGTTTTGGCGCATCGTTCGTCCATGGCACAACTAAGTCAAATTCAGCGAGAATGAGGCATGCATGTTGGTATGCTGAGTGGTGGAATGACAAAGATGTGTTGCCAGGGTCTTGGGCGTTCACGTGTCGACCATTTCACGTCTATGGAGGCGGTATAATGACACGGCTGCACCAACAACCGGCCACCTGCTCCCAGGCCACGTGTCACCACCCCCGGCAGGACCAGCATATTTGTCTCCAGCACAATGAATTTGCAGTTGTGACCAATTTGTTTTCCATTTGCCATGCTATTACACTGTATTCAAATTAAAATTTCATATCTGATACGTGTTGTTAACATACAGTATATCACTTCAACTGGGTATAATGTGCATAAACCTGAATGTTGCTCCTCCGTGAGTCGCCACCTTATCGTGGTGGAGGAGTTTGCGTGTCCCAGTGATCCTAGGAGCTATGTTGTCGGGGGCTAT
>JAQQAE010012001.1:0-13352 GCA_029823295.1 Pseudamia nigra | reverse complement strand
AGATCTTTGAGTCCATCTCATGAAAAATGGGATCAAAAACAAAAGTGTTGCGTTTATATTTTTGTTGAGTGTACAACCATTACACACGTAATGGTTAAGCAAAACCAGCATAGCAATACAAACAGTGCACATTATACCATAGCAATACATCACAAACTATCTGAATAAAAAAAGCAGATTTATGCTCTTTGTGGTTTACCATTTCAAACCCCCAAATTTGGAATTTTAACCACTGCAGTCTTTGCTTTTTTAGGTGTAAGTGACTACATTTAGATAAGAGGGCAGTGCTGGAGATGAGAGACTCACAAGCTAACTATAACGCCTACATACTGAAAACAACTGCTCCACTGCTATCTATGAAATATTAAGCAATAGGTAACACATAGTTTTGATCAGCAGTCTTACAAATATCTGTTTTATCCCCGTGGTCTATGGGGAAAATACTTTTTAGGTCTCAAGGCCCCAGTATAGCAAGTGGCCACAGATAAAATTGCAGTCAAGTCTGAGTGCCGGTTTGTGTGCTGTTGATATTACAGATCCATGTGGCCAAGGCAATGAGGCCAATCAGGAAGTAACTGAATGTGGTAATATCAATGCCATGCCTCAAAACACCAGTTCAGAATCCAATGGGTGACATCACAGTTATTCTGTCCACTGTTATGTACAGTCCATAGTACAAACTGACTACTGTATTTCCTGGACTATACGTTGTGCTTTTTTTCATAGTCTGGCTAGGGATGCGACACATACACCGGAGCGACATATATACAAACTATTTCACATGTTCGCTTGTCACACTGAGAGCCGCGAGAGGGCACTCTAAGCTTGTGTACCTGCATCTGCCACACCTGTGTCACTGACAATTTAAAATGCAAACATGGTAACAACCATACCTGCCATCATCCCTGGAGGCTTAACCAAAGTACTCCAGCCACTTGACATCTCTGTGAACCTGAGCTTTAAGGCAGTTTTGCGTCACCTGTGGGAGCAGTGGATGATGGATGGAGAGCACAGCTTCACGGTAACCGGGAGGATTTGCCATATAACTTTCCTGCAAGTCACCGGATGGATTGACAAGGCATGGACTTCAGTGAGAAACGAACCATCCTGTCGGGATTCAGAAAGGCTGGAATAATTTCAAATGGAACTGATGCTGAGTCTGAGTCAGCAACGCAGAGGATGAAGTGAGGTGTCGTCTACCTCCGGAGTTGGCGGAGTTCTTCAGAAGGACACCGAGTATGAAGAATGTCAAGGATTTAGCGATTAGGAGTGAGATCGTGAGTTTGATGAACTTGTTTCACTATGTTCTTTATGCTATACTTATGTGAATAACTGTTCATATATTATGTTAAAGTACGAGACACCTATTCACCCTGTTGTTCTCTATTCTATTATTACTATAACTTGCCTTTCAAGATGAAATGTCTGTTCTTGGTGTCAGATTTTGTAAAATAAATTTCCCCCAAAAAATGTGACCTGTTCTCCAGTGCGACTTATACATGTATACATGTTTTTTCTTCTTCATTATGCATTTTTTGGCTCGTGTGACAAAAACTCAGGATTGACATATATTCCGGAAAATATGGTAATTAGCAGAGTAGCTGACCGACCATATAATGCAAGAGGCCCCCAAATTAATCACAGCTGCTACTATAGCTGTTACACTTACAGTCCAAGTTGCAATTAATTAACAGTACATTTTGTGAACCATTTGTGTTTTTCACAGTCTTGTTAGTATAAGTTTTCAAGAACAATTAAAGTAGAAAGGCAGAAAAAAATGTTTTGCTGACTCAGCAGAAGCTGCAACTCACCAGGCGAGTGGTAAATTTGATGTTTAACTCACCTCATGATTCATTTGAGCAGCTGTGTGTGTTGACATCATTATCTCACATCAGGTCCACCTGCCTGCAGTGGGTTGTGGGTACTGCAGCCAGTGTGAGTGGTTTACTATCAGCAGGGCAGAGAGTTGATTCACCTGTCCTGGGTCTGAACATACTCTTCCCTTGTGTGTGTGTGTGTTTTCAGCCAATGATGCAGCGCTCTGATATGATCAGCCTGAAGTCTCGGATGCCAAATTATGGCCTGCAGCGTTACCAGTGGCTCACACACACCTGGAACGCCTTCCAGACAGAGGTCAGTAGTCAACATCAACACAAGCACACTCTCACATATCAATATCATGTGGTCATGTGGTCTGTGTGATGACAGATGCGTTTACCTGTCAACAGTTTAAATGCTGTGGTGTGATCTACTTCACTGATTGGCTGGAGATGACAGAGTTGGAGTGGCCACCTGACTCCTGCTGCTCCAACCAGTATCCAGGATGTGCTCGCCATGCCCACTACCATGACCTCAGCGACCTACACCAAGAGGTGAGATTCCACCTTCCTAACCCTCTGAGCATAAACCAGATTAGATATGGGGCAAATAAACTAGACTGCTTTGTGTCACCAGAATGTTTTCATTTACTCGTGGCTGAATACAGAGCATAAGTAGAGGTAAAGCTGTGTGGAAAAAGAGTTCCTTGGCAAAAAACTGTGTAACTGAGGAAGTACTTTTTTTTCCATCAGTGTTTTTCTGTGGTTCTTGTTAAATGATTAAACAATTCTGCTTTATTTGAATCAAACTTCCAAGACATATTTTATAAATACCAAATTTCTGATTTTCTCCTTTTTTTATACTACAATGATGCTTTGGAATTAAAGTCCCACCTCTTTCCTGTTTGAATTCTCCAACAAAGTGAATAGCCACAAATGACAAATGCAAACAGTATGTTTCACATCAAATCATCAAGGCTTTAATTTGTTGCTCAGCTGTAAGGTGATGTTGTTTCATGTCTCCAATGTTGAACAAGAGATGTTTATGTTTCCCGTGTCTCAGGGCTGTGGTCCAAAGATCTACAATTTCATCCGGGGAACAAAGCAGCTGCAGGTGTTGCGTTTCCTAGGTGTGTCCATTGGCGTTGCTCAGATCCTTGCAATGGCACTGACTCTCATGCTGCTCTGGGCACTTTATTATGGACGTAAATCCCCAGAGCTCAACTCTGTGCCACCCTTGCTGGATGAATCTGCCCCTCCCACAGTAACACGTGAACCCTCAGATGAAGTACTTGTGTCCAGCTGCAACCGCTCAAATAAAACCTGTGCCAACATGTCTGCTCCTGCCATCGCAAAGCCAAGCGATCATCAGTTTGAGATGGAGCAAATGCCTCAGACACAAACTGAAAACAAAAACAGATCAAAAGAAAAATCGCCAGGAAATGTGACAGCAGACGGCTACAGATAGAGATGCCCTAGAGAACATCTCTGAACTCTGAGAATGAACTCTTCAAGAATTATGTTTTTTTGTTTTTGGTACATCTTGTTTCTTCACTGGATGAGACCTGAAGGACTCAACCACTGTTTTAAAGAGAAAAATTGTATTTGTTTGAGATTGTCTCCACTGAAGAGACAAATATCTGAACTTTGGTGCTGTCACTGGAAGATAAGCTGAGTGTTATGCTGTACATGAGAAACTGTGCATGAGCTTTAATATTTAATAATGATCATCTCAGCTTTATATGAATGAATGATCATTTTCTCACTGGAATAAAAACATCGAAGCAGGATCATCTATGTGTGACTGTTTTCAGTTAGCACACTTTGCAGACAAGCTGGTAAAGGTAAGGATCTGACATTACCGTTTCTAGTGCTTCATCTTAGTTGGCTTCACTCACACCATGGGTCAGTTTGAATAAAGCAGATGTCCTGTCCATTGAGAGACCAGCCATGGCTTTGGGATCTTCAGCTAGCTATAGCCAACCCCTTCTCTGTCGTGATCTAATCTCGTAACCAGCTGTTTGCAGCCTTGTAAAAGAAATTAGAGTTGACTGATAATGACTACATTTCCATGCACATGTTGTTCAGTTTCTCCCTCCCTTTTGGACAGTGAAAATTAATCCCCCACTAATATTTGTGTTTACGTGCAACTATTCAGTCTCCATCTATAAACGGGGTTTCAAAGTTTTGCTCTACTGTGTGTATTCAGCTTTTCAATCCTCCAAACATCATCTTGGAGATTTCAGGTTTTGATGTTGTCCAGAATCAACAACCTGTCCCAAAACCTGCAGATATCCTCTGTTGTAATATTTATTAATATTAGAGTTTTCTTCAGAGTATCCATCTATACCAGAGAGCTTTGTATGTATTCATGTACAAAGAATTGTCATAAAGGCAGAATAATTTCAACATATCAACTGAAAACACTTCATTTGCAAAAAGGATTGGTTCAGAATATCCTAGAAGAATACACAGATTTTAAAATTCTTGCCAATGCAGAATTTTGGATTCAGATTAATAGGGGAATACTAGTGTGCATCTGAACATTGTCAGTGAGCTGATACAACATCTGAACATTTTCTGTTGCATAGAGGATGAATATGCAGACTATTCTGGGTGTCTGGAATCTAATGTAAGTAAAAAAATCTGTATTCTTGTTCTATGTCAAGAATTATGCAGATATTTGGTGTGTCAGAGGATCAGTCCATGAATATGTTTTTGTTTTAAAATACAATACTTTTCTCTGCGGTAACATTTTTTGTCAACATTACTCCAGCCCTATGCCACTGCAGCTGATCTTATTTTACTTGGAAGACTTTTTGTTAATGGACAAAAATGCAGATGTTCAGAAAATGCCATTCTAATCCACAATCATGGGACAGCTGTGTCTCAGTAGGTAGAGTGAGTCGTTCATCAACTGGAAGGTTGGTGGGTCGATCCCTGGCTCCTCATGTCCACAGGCCAAAGTGTCCTTGAACAAGACACTGAATCCCAGGTTGTTCCCAGTGACGGTTCACTGGTGTGTGAATGTATGTGTATGTGTGCTTGTGTATGCGAATGAATGGAAAGCAGTGTAAAGTGCTTTGAGTGCTTTAGGGTAGAAAGGTACTGTGTAAGTGCAAGACCATTTACCATCACTACTTTGCCTCAGGTAATAACATGCTTCTTTTGAATTTATGGGCACCAAATGAAAATTGAGCTTTAAAAAAAAAAATCTATTTCTCATTTTTGATGTTTGATATTTTATCTTTGTGCTACTTTTTTAAATGTATCTTTTAACTATATTTGTCATGTACTAAATCAAGGGCAACAGGAGTCGGTGTTTTAAAGAATTTCCAGGGCCAAGGCTGTGTCAAATGTTCTATCCTGAGTTGTTTCTTTGGACTTTTAAAAGGACTAGGTTTGAGGCTCAGAAAAACAGATGAACTCTGTTTAGATTCTGAAATATGACAAGTACTGTGATCTCTTCTTCAGAAACCTGAATGCACTACAACACAGAGGTTGTAGCTTATGAAAGAATGTATTTACCACAGCAAGCTTTTGCATCACTGAAACACCCACGAACAACCGTCTGGGATTACAGGCCTGTTGTGTGCATGATATGTGTGTACTGTATGTGTGACTTCAGCTCCATCCAGCAGTCTTATGCTAAATAATGGTATTACTAAACAAAATTTGTACATGGGGTTGGCCATCCTATCTAAAATCAGGTCACAATACTTGTTGCAAAAATATAATTTATATGTTTTTGGTATCTAACATCATTTAAAATCGATATGGTGGCACTGAGATCACAGAAGTAAAAGATTTAATGTGAATGGGGACATACTGTATAATAGCAGCAACATACGGCCTACTGAGTCAGATTAAATAGTGCTTTCAGGCCTGAAGAGTCTGGATAAGTAATTTCCACATCATTTATTGCTTTGGTGGAGAAAGAAGACCCATGTAAGGTACAGACATCTTATAAAACCATTTCACTACCACTGCATCTTAGAGAGGCGTATGCACTGAGGATATGTGAAGCACGTAACCATAAAAATAAACAAGGGATTTAATAATGCAACATGACATTTAGTTATAAAATCACAGGTGTAGTTTGTGTTGGAAGCAAATGACCACTCATATATTGTTCCTTGTTACTTTTTAATGAATATCCTAACTTAATCGGTCACTAAAAAATGAAAAAGGACCAAAAAAAAAAAGTCAAAAAATGTAAACACCATAAATTGTTGAAGTAATGTTACATCACCAATGTGTAGTGCTTCCATCTTTACATATACAGTACTGGTCTATAGTGTGTCAACAGTCTCTGTTACATGCGGTCGACCAGGTCGTGGTTGGTCTGCGGTTGTTCCTCTGGACAAATAACACTGATGTACAGTACGTGCACTATTGTGGAGTGATGGGCATTTACTGCAGGGGCAACTTGTCTAAATGCACCCTGCCTTTAGCATTCCAATTGTACCATCCTGGTCAGGTTGCCCCAGTCATGGCTTTCTTACAGATGCCATTTTTTCCAAAGCTGTGGTACCTTTTTTTTAGGATTGGATGTGTTTGACAGAGGAGTAGTCGTTTGGGATTGGTTGCACAAAGACATTGTGAGTTCTTCCTCTGAAGTTTGTTTTGAGACACAGGACGACTCACAATAATCAATCAGGTGTGACCAAAACCCACATGTTGGGCATTATTTTAAAGACAGCCATACATGTGTTTGTAAAACTAGATTTAAAAACTGAGAAAAGCTCTTCCCAAATGGAGCCAAAAATATATGTAATACAAATAATATATCATACTTAATTCACATTAAGTCCAAAGAAACTTCTGCCCGCATTGTTCAAGCTCAGTGTGAGTGTGAAATCACTTAGGCAAACATGTTATATAGATGCATTTAACGTAAGACAATCTACTTACACTGGCAGTAGCAGTGGAAAAGGTAGTACTTTCAATTGTGTGTGTGTGTGTGTGTGTGTGTGTGTGTGTGTGTGTGTGTGAGGTCAGTTTGAATGTGTTTTTTACTCTGTGCTCATGAAAGATTTTTACGTCTGTTCATAACACATACCCTTTTCATACTTTCATTACAGAACAAAAAAAAATGTGAACAGCCAAAACTTAGCTTTGTGCACTTTTTTAAAGCAGCTGCTCTGAAGAAAACAGACAGTGACAAGTTTTAATATAACATTTTTATTCTGTGTATTCAGACACTGCACCGGACAAAACCATGGAATTTTCTTTTTTAATATTATCTTCAATAATTCATATTTCATCAATAATACAAGCTGTAACAAATCAAATAATAATAATGATAATCATCCTCAGGTTTTTCTTCAATGTACACACTGCTATTATGTCCATGTTGCTCTTACATCACTTCCTGTCTCTGACATGACGACTGGTCCAAATGCATGCACTGGGAACACTTTAGAAAAATATTATGAACATAAGACAATGTTATGGACATGATGGAAAAATAAGATTTACTACACTGAAGAACAATTACTGCACATTTGTACTAGCAACAGTAATAATTAGAATCAGAAATAATCCTTAGTTCTTTCAATAATGTTACAAACCAACATTATGAGCCTCAAAAATATGCATCTGTATTTTTCCCCTTCACCTGATTCCCTTTTCCCAAAATACAAAGCTGAAGAAAATTTTACAAAAAGAAAATAAACTGGTTGCATATGTCACTTTGAATCCAAGCAGTGATGAAGAAGGTTGGCCTCCAGAATTTTGCATTCAGGCAAAGCTTGCCTTAAAAATGAAAGAAGAAACTCTGCTTTTATTTGAGTTCAGCTGCGTCAAGCAGATTCAATTCCAGCTGACAGATCAGATGTGTGTTCACATGTATTTGCATCTATTTTGTTTCAAATGACATAATAAATATACACGTATAACTCAGAAACATGAACATAAGACACACTGAGACTCAACAGGTAATGACAGTTTCTTCAATTTAAATATGTTCATACATGCATTTTTAACAAGGAAAATGTGTTGTCCTAATTTACATTTACATTTGATTTCTTGATTTACTATCTCTAACCTCCAGTGTTTGATTAGTTTACTCACATTACTTGTGCTCATTTGGATTTACCATTTGGATTAACAGGATAATGGAAAAACAGATGATTATAAACTGACAAGTCTGATTCAATCACTGCACGCTGATCATCCATAACATTATGACAACTAACCAGTGAAGTGGCCATAATGTTGATTATATCGTATAGCCTGAGAAGTTGTTGCACTGAAAGCACTAAATTGTCCAAACTGAGTAAGGATCTGAGCAACTTTAACATGAACTAAACTGTGATGGTATGTCCCTGGGTCACTGCATCCAAACCTAAAGATCTTGTTGGGTGTTCTAGTCTGTAGTGGATAATACCTCAACAAAAGTGGTCCAGGGACAGACAACCGGATTTCAGTCCAATTGAATATTTGTGAAATATATCGGAAGAACAGGTTAAATTCATGAAGACCCAAGCACACAACTTACAGGATTTGAAGTATATGTCAATATATTGTCCAATGTGTAATGTACTGCTAGTTATTCCAGTAGCTTTTAGAGGTCTGGTAGCGCTCATGCCTTGGGTTAAAGCTGTTCTGGCATCACAAGGGGGAACCTACACAATATTATGTGGTTGTAATGTTTTGCTCCCTCACATACTCTACCGGATTGAGATCCAGTTGTCCTTCTTTCCTCATGGGGTTCTGTCCACTGCAGGATCACGACTATAGACCACACAGTTTTGGAGATGCTTTGACCCAGTTTTCTTGACATCGTAATGGCCCTAGTCTAGGCTACTTGCATCCTCAAACTGCCCATGTTTTTGTTTCAAATACATCAACTTCAAAGACTAAATGTTCACTTGCAGCCTCATATATCCTACCCACTCACAACAAGATAACTGACATTGTTACTACTTCACCTGTCAGTGGTCATAATGTTATAGCTAATTGGTGTAATATGGGACCAAATTATGTATAAGCCTGTGAGTTTTTAACTTGAACATATAAAACAAAATTTCAGAGTATGTCTACAATCTTATTTGCCCCCAGGACTGCTGATTTTCCTTTCCGTTTTTAATTTTAGAGAAGGAAAAGACCATCTCAAATATGATTATTTTTTATCTACGTGTACACTGAAATGCTCTAACCCAGTTTACAATAAACAGATGCAACTACTCTCCTAGTTATGTGTTTGTCAGTACTCAGGATAATATTTTTTCAAATCTTTAAGCACAAGGAGAATTTCTGCTTCGGAAGGACAGTAAAAAAATAAATGAGCAGAGCTGGCTAATTTAGTGCTAGTTAGCTGCTGTTGTGTTTGTATCCGGCCTGCACTAGCTTCTTTCTAGCCAGCAACATTATAGCCATGTAGCACCAACTAATTTCAGTAAAAGCGTGCAAATAGCTGTGTTTTTCTGTTTTCACATGGCGGTAATCATATTGATTCAATTTGATTTCACTACTTTCATTTTCCCAAAGCAAAGCGAGAATATAAAAAGAACGTCAGGCAACGTGTGCTTTAAAAATAAATCGGCAAGCAGGACAATGAAGAAAAGGACAAAAGTCTGTATCACAAATTGACATCAGTGTTTTTTTTTTTTTTTCTTTTTACAATGGCGTTTTGTTACCACGACCGCCTGATGAGTTGATTTGTGTAGAGCAGAGAGAAAGGCAGTCAACTCGGACAGAAAGCCGGGTAAAAATGAATATTTACAGTCAGGAGTCTTTGCATTGATCGTGTTCAGTCAGATATACATGCAGAGAAACAGCATGAACATCGGTCCATGCACTCAGACACACACACACACACACACACACACACACACACAGATGAAAAGTGCTCAGGAGGATTCATTGTCTTTTCTGTCTGTGTTTTGAGCAGTAATTCCTCTGAAATCAGCAGATGATAGGAAAAAGTCATGAGTTTGGTATGTCCCTTTGTCAGCTGTGGCTGATCTGTGACAATCGCTACATAAAATAAACTGATACCAAACAAGCAGCTCCTGAAATTTGCTGAGATGCTGGAAATACAGATTTACAAGGAGTTGGAGTGTACTCAAGCCGGGACTGTGGCCGTGAAGTGTCTTAAAGCAGATTTCAGTGTGTGAACATAGTTTTGGTTTTGATATCTTATGGTTTAAATGTATCAATTTTTCACATTTGCATTTTCACTTTTTCAGTCATGTAACATCTTCTCACTCCTCACTGTTTTGTTACATGGACCTGCAGACACCTCTCATTCACATGATTTGTGATTTGTATGCAACCACCATAACTGGGTGAAAGCAAACATAAACATCAGTGATATAAGTAAAATTAGCATCAAGATAGTCAGACTTAATGTTTCGTTAGCTTTTCCTGGAGATTTCAGTCTGGACAGAAGCTGAAGATGACTTCTGCCTGTTGATGGAAAGATGATTACCAAGCGTTGATCC
This sequence comes from Pseudamia nigra, assembly GCA_029823295.1. NCBI lineage: Eukaryota > Metazoa > Chordata > Actinopteri > Kurtiformes > Apogonidae > Pseudamia > Pseudamia nigra. Next base: position 3,085 of record JAQQAE010012001.1, on the reverse strand, counting down.
CAAAATATTATTATTTTCCTTTAAACTATAGATATAATAGAGAACTGTAGCTTCAATACGAGGATTTGAAAAACCATGATGATGATGATGACGTCAGTTCTCTCAGCTGCAACAGTATTGTTCTTTAACTGCTGTAATAAAAAAAATCCTAGGGAAAAGTCCTAGAGTAAGTCTGCCGACCTTTAGTGCGTCCGCATCCTCCACTAGAGAGACGAACTATTCAAGCTAACCCATCTTTTCCCTTTGTAGACACTTGTGGCAACCACGTCCTCTGAGTCTGTCGTGTTGCGGGGTTGCTGCCACCGTCCTCCAGCTGGATTGATGTGTTTCAGGGCGAGATGAGGCCTGCGGGGTCTAGAGCGCCGACACACGGACAATGTTGGCTTGGGAGTAGTCGGGGGAGCTGGCTGATTCGTCCCCTTCAGGCGTGGTGACGGGAGGAGTGGGCATGCTGATGATGGCAGCAGTGATGTAGGGCTGGTCGCAGTTCAGTGGGACCGTCTCCTCGAATTTGGCATTCAGACTGGAACGGCTGGAGCGACTGCAGACAAAAGAGATGCAAGACTCTTGGCAATTCAAAGAACTGAAACCTTTTACCTGGTGTGAAGTGGCAGTGTGGGAGCGGATCAGAGCAGGAGAGAAAACTGGACAAAATCCTCTGAAATGTGAATTTTGTTTTTTGCTGTGCATTGTTGATGTGATAATCAGTGAAAATACATTATATGTAATTTCATGGTGGTATGTGAGAGAATTTTTTACCCAGTATTCACTACATGCTTTTGTATTGACTTTGAAGTACACAAATATCTGCCAGAGCTGCCTGGGAAAGCTCAACCTTCCTCAGAGCAGTGGCTCTTAAGGGTTAATTCCTTAGAGCAGTAAATTAAAAAAGTAAATAAAGTACATAAAAGTAAACAAAAAAAAAACTTTAAATAAAAAAATACACAGTTGTAAGCCTCAAAAATAGATTAACAAATAATTTCAAAATCAAAGTACTCATTCTCAACCCTGTGAGCTCTAAGGGTTGACTGGTTTCACCCACATTCATGAGTGGTCATCAAATTAAAACCCACTTTTACAGAATTCAAACCAGGAAAATGCTTTATATATTTTGTTTTCTAAGCTATTAAACAAAAAAAATGAACAAAATAATCAAGAAAATGAAGAAAATTGGTTGCATGGGGTCACGGTGTTTAGCATTGTTGTTTCACAGGAAGGTTCCAGGTTCAGTGCACAGCCTTTTCATGTGGAGTTTGCACGTTCTCACCACGTTTGCACTGCTTTCCTCCACGTATGTTGTATTATTTGCATACTGATTATTGATTGTATGCTCATCAGTGCCTGTGACAAAGACACTGGTTCACAACTAGAGCTGGTCTCCTGGCACTTTTAATGACAGACCACGACTCAAAATGTCATAGGATGGGACAAATAGAGAGAGAAAATTAATAAAGGCAACATTTTATTATAAAAATAATCTAAACTAAACAAAATCTGATCAATCAATCAATCACATCAATCAAAGTTTTTTTTTTTACCACACACTTAGCAAAGTACTAACAATGAGCCCCATACCCACCAGAACCAATGCAACAGAGGATGCCTGTGTGTCACCATTCTGCCTTGAGTTGTTTTCGGGTATAATTTATATACTTAATTTCTATTTATATAATTAATTTCTTATTTACACGTAGTTTGATTGTTTAAATCAGCTACAGACACCCACATACTGTAGCTAACAGAGCTAAATGCTGTTAAACTGGCCCGAAAACGATGGGACCTTGAACTAACCCAAGAGAAATTAATTTCCAAAGTATTTGTTCAGTGTTTTCTCCATCACTTTCACCTGTCACTGTCAATATTCATCAAATTATTCTTCAACACATTTCACACACTTGAAGCCATCGGGCTGCTAACAATACAAACATGGGATATCTAAATGCAATATTTGCAAGATAGAATCATCTCCAGAATAAGTGATGTCTGTCTCTAAGTCATGCAAAGTGAGACCATTAAATCCACTTTGCATTTGTTTAGCTACGTCTCCTGACGCCATCTCGTTACTGTTTTGAAGTATTTGATTTTATGTGTACATATCTACATTGAAGGCTGTTACAGACACTGGAAGGCAGGCGGACAGCAGGAGGGTGTAATGAAACTTGGACTTGGTTTCGCAGCTGTCCATGTTTAGGAGAAAGTTCCCAGACTGCTCAGACCTCCCACAGCCTCCCACAGCTGGACATAGTCTGGATTCCTGTTCACTGACTCAACATGGGAATACACTGTCACATGACCTCCAGTGGCATGTGTTTATATACAGTATATACAGTGTCTGTCTGTGTGTCTAATTCTGTTTGTATAACTACTTTTTGTATAAATGTTATCATTATTGCCTCAACATGCTTTCAGTTTAAAACAAAACAACTGTCCCTTAAGAAAAAATGAATTAAAATTAAACCTTTATTTACCCTCTAAGACAAAAACACAACTACTGAGCAAAAGAACAACACATTTTATAACTGGCTTGTATATAAACCTGCAGGTAACCATAGCAACAAGATTAAAACCTGCAAGCCTTGATTCTAGCTATCCACTGAAAACTCAAGTATTTTACATTGTTAAAGATCCCTCAAATCACTAAAATCCTCAAAAACCCGTCCTTGAGGAGGTGTACTTAAGTGTTTATAAAAAAAGAAGCAACCTAGAAGTTCAAAAGATCTTTAAATTTTCAGTGGCTGCTTTGAAACCTCTTGAAAGACCTCCTTCTTCATGATAGGGCCCACAAGGATCATTACAACGTCTTCACAACCTGCATCACTTTCTCTATGATCTCTGGGACTTTCTCAGGGGTGTCGGAAACCTTCTCACTGAAATTTACAAACTATTTAGTTATGTACATTCCTTAATAATAAACTTTGCATAGTTTGCATTGCAGTGACATTATGTAATAACACTGCATTTTATAATAAATGAACAAAATGAAATTAATTTTCACTTCCTTATGCAATCATATTGTGGCGCTGGGCGGCCATGTGGAGTAAAAACGGCGAGGAAACCGGCGGTTCACACACAAGAACTTTATTCC
>JAQQAE010012000.1:0-13352 GCA_029823295.1 Pseudamia nigra | reverse complement strand
CACCTAAACCCCTAGTGCATGTTTTTGGTTGTGGGAGGAAGCCGGAGAACCCGGAGAGAACCCACACAGACACGGGGGGGAACATGCCAACTTGGGATTGAACCCAGGACCTTCTAGCTGTGAGGCACGAGTGCTGCCCACTGCACCACCGTGTAGATTAATTTACCGTAAAAAAAATGAGATACTATGGGTGTTTGTGATTTATTTTCCAAAGTTTGTTTAGTTTTTTTCTTCATATCTGTTGATTTTGTGGATTATTTTGCTCATTTTTTGCCAATTTTCATGAATATTTTGCTCATATCTGTTAATTTCTTGGATAATTTGGCTCCTTTTTTATTCATTTACTTGATCATGTTAATTTTTCTCACATTATGGAGGATAAGAAGCAATAACAATATGACTTTTCAGTAGCTCATGTTATGAGTTTTACGAGCAGAGAACAAATGGATTATCTACACATAATTATAAAGTGGCTCCTGGAAACTAAAACATCTGATCATAAACTGGGTATAAATGAGACCAACTCAGGAAAAGAGAAGAATAAAAAACAAAGGAAGAATGCAGTGTGTGTATAGTTTTTCGTAAAGATCACATGTAGTTATCTTGATTTAATTTGTTATGTTTGCCTTGTTTAATCACTTTATCCATCCGCCAAATAATGCATAACCCAGTCAGCAAAAGTATTTTCACTGCCCCATTTATAATCAGGTTGATTAGTTACATAAATGATCAAATCTGTGAAGATACATAATCATATAATCAATGAAACTATTCCACCTGCTGTACTTGCAGTACTTGCACAAAAACCAACAGAAATGTTTTGTTCCCTAGAATACTCTGCTTCACATCCAGTTGAGTTCATTTTATGTTAATTTTATTTTATTCCTTATTGTTCATTTCCTTGATTTTTCATTTTTACCCTCCATCCTGCTTCACATGAATAATGACATTGTTCTTGTGATGCTAGATTATGTTGTTCATTCTCATTTTTCATTTTGTCCAATGTTCATTACTATGTTTATTACATTGTTCATTTTTCTTTAGGTAGGCTGTTATTTTTTTCAATGTTTTTTTAACTCACTATCATGTTGACCATTGTTTTGTTCATTTTGTTGCCAGTTTTGCTTATTTTCTTGATTATTTAAGGGGTTATTTTGCTCATTTTGGAGATTATTTTGTTCCTCCTTTATCCATTGTCATTCATAAAACATCTAAATAAAATTATTCAAATTGAAATCTAAATTGAAACGTAAAAATTAAATCCACATTTTCAATACATTGGGTCCAAATTGAAATGTAAATATGAAATCTAAATTTTCAATAAGCTGGACATCAGTGAAGTGTTGCAGTTTGAAGTCATTTGAGCTGCCCTCCAATCCATCATGGCCACCTTGTGAAAATGATCAATAAAGCCTTACATATTGCAACATTTCTAACTTCTTTAATCTAATTATTGTTAAAATCGATAAAAGTGCTTGTGAACCGGAATGAAATGTGTCACGCTACAATTCACAGCATCATTTAACCAATCAGCACAGGCCTCTTGGTCCAATTACTGGAGCTATTGCTAACTGCAAAAGCTGAATTAAGAAATCTTTTTAAATTGTATCTAAATGTATTTCATATAAAATTAATACATTGCATTTTAAGTGAGCTGGCATGGTAAATTTGCTGCCTTGTCAGCTTTGCAACTTGCTGCAGCTTCAAAATTAAAGTTAGTGGATTTGGTTTAGCGGTGGTTAGCATGGAACACGATGCATACGCTGAGAAATAAAGTTAACATTTCCTCAAAGAACATTTTATGATTTAATGCGAACTCAAAATTTACAAATGTTTAAATGGAACAGAAGATCATTTTATGTGCAATTACTTCAATAACAATAATAGCAGTGAATGCGGTAACTGCTAACCAAGGCTAACGGGAGCTATCATTAGTGTCCATTACAACCACAAAGAGATGCTGTTTCTGGATGGTATGTTCTAATAACTGGAGTTAATTCTTACTGCAAAAGCTAAATTAAGATGTTTTTTCGATTGTATCTCCCACAAAATTAATAAATTGCATTTGAATTGTTAGCATGGTAAATATGCTGTCTTGTCATCCTTCCAACCTGCTACAGCTCTAAAATTCAAGTTAGTCTATTGGGTTTAGCACCGTTTAGCATGGAACACAATGCCTAATTTGAGAAATAAAATGAATGTCTCCTCATACAACATGTTTTAATTGAATGCCTAGTCAACATCTACAAATGTTTAAATTAAATAATTTGATGGTTGATTATGTTAATAATAAAAAGAACAGTGAATGAGGTAAGAGCTAAAGCCTAACAGGAGCGTTAATATAGCACCTGAGGCGTCCTCCCAGCCAACACGGCCGCCACGTAAATATAATCAATGAAGGCTTACATGTTGTGAAGTTTCTAACTCACAATTTAAGATAATTATGGTTAAGGTCATTAACACCTGAATGCTTGTGAACTGGAATGAAATGTGTATAGCTACAATTCCCAGCAATGTTAAACCCGTCAGCATGGGCCTCTTCTTTCAATAATTGGAGCCAATGCTAGCTGCAAAAGCTGAATTAAATTATCTTTTTAAATTGTATCTGTCATAAAATTAATACATTGCATTTTAAGTGAGTTAGCAGGGTAAATTTGTTGTTTTGTCACCCCTGCCGCTTGCTACAGCTCTAAAATTAAAGCTAGTGGATTGGGTTCAGCAGTGTTTAGCATGGAACATAATGCATACCTTGAGAAATAATGTTAAATTCTCCTTACAACAATGTTTTAATTTAATGCAGAGTCAAAATTTGTAGAAGTTTAAATGGAACAGGAGATCACTTTATGAGGAATTATCTTAATAAGAATAATAACGGTGAATGAGGTAAGTGCTAACCAAGGCTAACAGAAGCTATTGTTAGTGTCCGTTGTGAGTGAGGCTGTTTCTGGATAGTGTGTGATGTACTTTACTGCAAAAGCTGAAATAAGAACTCTATCACATACGTTGAATGAAACAGAAGACAATTTTATGTTTGGAATAATAACAAGTACAGTGAACGACGCACCGCTAACCAAGGCTAACGGGAGCTATTTTACTGTCAGTTATAACCGTTGCACACGCGCGAGGCTGTTTCCGGATCGACGCAGCAACGTGCTGCTCTTGAACAGACCCCGACTTCAGTCATCGCGGGTATTTTTTGTAGCAAAGCAGCAACGTTCGGATGCTCGTATGTTTTTGTACGCTCAACAATTATTAATACGCTTTTTTCGCAGCACGTGAGTCGTTCAGGCTCATACACATTTGTAAAGAAGTCAGTTTGTTTGAGTAGATGCTGTTGTTCGTCGAAGCGGGGATCGGTGCTGACGAACCGGCGGCCCGGGTAAGTGTGCGGAACATTAATGTCCATGCATGGACCATTGTTACCAAGAAAGTTTGATTAATTGCAGTGTTATAGGGGAATCACTTGGAATATCTCTGATGTCGTTAGGTTCGACATTGGCGTTTCCGTTTAAAAGCCGTTGTTCTGTTCTGTTGTCACGGCAGAGAGCTGCAAAAACACCGGACCCGGCTGTTCTCCGGGAGCAGTTGCACAATGTGAACTTTAAGTAGTCGTTTCCTCTCACAGTCACGTTAGCCTCCTTCGCACTGAAACAGTCTGACAAAAAAACAACTATGTTCGCAAAACGGTGTACAGATGGCGCTAGAGGTGCTCGCTTCGAGCCGTAACGGTCCCTCAACGGACGTCGTGGCAGTTGGGAGCAGTGTTGGCTAATTGCTGAGCTCGAGTTGAAGCCACAAATCTATAAATTTTAGCAACCAATATCTTTTGCAGTTTTTTCCTTGAGGATCGAATAAGAGTAAGATGATCCTTACACTGTGTGATTTTCAAAGTCTATTGCTGACAAGCTACTAACAAAGATCCCTGCTACAATGTTAGCTTCCTTTTGAATACCACATGGCTAGTTGCTGCCATATTAAACATTTTTGCTTGTTAGAAAAAGGTAGGTTTTGTATAGCTAAAATGGTAATTTGTTTTTGCTCTGTAGAAATGGTTTATTTCTTTAATTTTACATGTGTGAATTCACGTGTTGTAGTCCTGGGTAAAAATTCGCTTTAGCAGTTGCAGGTAAAAGTTGGCTCGAGTATGTTTGTGGGGAGGATGGTGAGAAGTGGTGGTGGGGGAATTATTCAGATAAGTCACTGGAGCTACTAGAGGAAATGTTCCGCATTCAAAACATTACCAAAGTAAAAGAATTTAAATATTATTAATATTTGGAGACTAACCTGCAGCAGTTATTGTGCTGTAAAATGTCAGCTACGATTTACTGTTGCTTAAGTCAATGCTGTTTCCTTTTGTGCATGTTCAAGTCCTGTTGATTTCTTAAATCTACATGATGCTCAGACAAACAGCCATTTCTTCATCATTGTCTTTGACTCTTTGAACTACAAGCTCCTGTATAAATGGATATTGTGAGGTAAGCGATCAGATTCCCCAATGCAAAAGAAATACGCACAATAATAAAAGGTTAAGATACTTTGCTGCTTAACCAGCAAAGTGGTACCAAAACGATGAGCAAAATGTCAGACCGATATGTAGATGCTACGTATTTGAATTCCAAATAACTGAAAATTTGAAAGATTTTTCACTCATGATAATATGTGATGAGCATTACCAGCTTTACATCTGGTGCTTCCTTTCTCTGTTACTGTTCAGTACGTTGACAATAACCCCTCGGTAGAGTGGAATCATGGGAACGAGGGCTGTTTCTCCTCTTGATCCAATGACATTTCATCGCGTCACAGGCTGTTTACCTTCTCAGAATTCAGCCTTACAGGATTTAATCAATTCACATTTACAACAAATTATTATGTAATGTTAGTGTTTTTTTTTCTTTTTCCCAGTGTGTTTTTTTTTGTAATTCCTAATGGTGTATAACTGAGGATCCACCTCAGTCATGTAATTGTATGGACTTTATGCTGTTGATGTTGCACAGTACACGGTTTTGAGCGTGACTCCTTGCTGTCAGTGTGTGTCTCTTGAAACACAGTTGCAGATGCTTAATTAATTTATCTGAATGTCTGCAGCATGGAAACAAAAGGAGAGAGCAGGCTGTGCATGGACAGTGACTCAGACACACTGGATGAAAAGCATGGTAGCGCTAAGTGGACCTGTGAAGAGGTTTGTGAAAATGTTTTTTCAGCCCGTATTGTACATATTCCATGCTGACACTTTAATATATTTTAAACACTTGCAGGATGATATCATGTACTGCCACCACTTTTAAATTGCAGCAGTGGAAGGGACAAATGTGTCAAATAAGTGTTTGCTGCAGAAATGTTTTTACACTTTGGCTTTTGTTATTTGCTATAGTTCATTACTCAGTATGTTAAGTTTGAGTTCAGTAAACAAGAGCCTATGGTCAGTATTTTATGCTTGTATTTTTACCTGCTTAAAATGATATGTTTTGTGTGCAGGATGAAAATCTTAAAATTCTGGTACGCAATTTTGGAAAAAAAGATTGGAAGACCATCGCCAGTTTTTTGCCAGTAAGTACACACCGCATGAACTTTCAGCAGTCAGTTTTTTAAAAATGTAACCAGAAAATCTAACCGCATTTATCGTTACAATAGGGACGGACAGAATTGAACTGCATGCAGCGATGGAAGAAGTGTCTGAATCCTGCCTTAATCAAAGGCTCCTGGACCAAAGAGGAAGATGAAAAGGTGAACAAGAAAGAATTTACGTGCAGATTTTCACAGACACCTAAAACATTGTCCTAACTATTTTGTGTCTCTTTGATGACATATCTGTTTGCACTGAACAGATAAAAGAACTTGTTGGCAAGTATGGAACCAAACAGTGGCCTTTGATTGCCAGACACCTGACAGGGAGGCTGGGGAAACAGTGTCGTGAGCGCTGGCACAACCACCTTGATCCTCAGGTGAATAAGTCCTCCTGGACAGACGAAGAAGACATCATCATCTCCAAAGCTCACGCTCTCATGGGAAACCGGTGGGCTGATATTGCCAGGCTGCTCTCTGGAAGGTGAGGCAGTTGTATTTGCTTAAACCAAAGACTGATTCTAGTCAGATACATTATGCAGTCAGTTACCTTAAAAATTTTGCCACCTTCTGCAGTGTCTCAAGAAAATATTTCAGGGACGGACATGTGTTTTTTTTAAATCTTTTAGGACGGACAACGCTGTGAAGAACCGCTGGAACACCACCATCAAACGTAAAGTAGAGATGGGCTTATTGAAGGATGACGCTCACAGCATTTCTCTTGATATTCACCACTTTGATGGGGGAGCGGTATGTCCCTATGTTAAGCAAGCCTTAGTGTAATAATAGTCTTTTCTTGATAATGCTTTAGGGTTAAACAGCAAATTTATAGCAATAAATAAATGTCATTATGGCTTAATCCAAGATACATCTCATACATCCCTGGTTCTGTATGATTCTTACAAAGAAATAAAACTTGTTTTAATGAATGATGAATCATTGCAGATTCTTATCTGGTAGAAGAAATGCTAAAACATGCTCATCTTTAAATTATTGTTATCTCCCTGGGATATAATGCATAACGAGAAGCATTTCTTGTCCTTCTGTCCCTCTGCCTGTCTGTCATTTATTTGCCAGAACATTACTGGAAAACAGTTAAATATTTTTGCAGAGAACTTGCTATATCTTAGAGATTATATCTTGGAGTGATGTCTTTTTAAAAAAGTTAATTTTCTTTATGTCAGTTCATATTTGTCCCCCACATTTTGTCATTGTTTTCCTTCATCCCATCATTTTGTTTCTATGTTCCTGACTGATTCAACATGTCATTTTCCGTAACTGCTTGACTTCTGTGCTATCACCCAAATCACATCAGCAACACTGATGTTATTTGTCACACTTTTTACTGTGGTTTGCCATTTCTTTGTTCTATTTTTAGACATATTTGTTTTTGCATTAGTAGTGCAATAATTGTTCACTTAGATGCTCTTTTGTGTTACAGGTGGACTTCAAATGTGATGTTGTATTGGACACTGAACCAGTAACTCCTGTAGTGGTAGGTTTGCATTAAACCCTTTGTTATGAATGTTCTGTGATGAGAAATAAAACCCAACCATTACATTTTGTTCTTTTTGCTTTTCTTCAGATGAGGCATGAGAAGAACAAGCCAGAGCATCCAATAGCCAAGCAGAAGATGACTGTCCTACCTCCACGGCCTTTGACTCCCAGCCTCTCTTTACCTCACAGTTCAAGCTCCAGCCCGAGCTCATCTTCAAGCAGCACATCAGCAACGACACCTGTTGACCAGAAGAAGCTCGTCGATGCAGCACTTCGAATGGTGGCTGAGGACATGCTGCCTTTGAGGTAATGTAAATTGCTGATACCTATTGCAGTGCCATGTTTGATTCTTGACCTAAATTTGTGGGTTGTGAGATCTACTACTTGATGCTGAGCTGTTTATATTTCCCTGTACCCAGTGCTTATGGGAAAACCATCATTAGCTTACATTGCATTCACATGTTAAAATGGAGATCCTTAAAATGATCAATCCTTGCATTTTAGCATTTGCCTTAAATATAATTGTCTGTATTCTTATAAAACAATAATTGAAACATGAAATTAATGTTACTATTTTAAAGTTGCATCTTCTTCAGTCACTTTATGAATGTTTGGTCACTGTACCAAAAGTATGCAAAAACCTACATGGAACCAAAAACAAAAAAGCAAACACATAAAACTCCTAATGAACTAAATTATACCAGCGCAATATATTTAAGCCTACAATGCATGAACTAATTGGAATAATTTTATATGGGTTAAAACATAATAGTGATAACCAGTAAATAACCAGATTTCTGTTACAAGCTCGTTTGGTAAATGAGAGCCGTTTCCTACCATTGAAAACCTTCTACAAGTTTCAACTGTTTCTGATAACACTAATTCCAAATAATGTGTTTTATTTCAACTAGATCTGCCTCTGGAATTGGATTTAGCATTTGGTTGGATCCTCTTGCAGTAAACTGCATCTTGTGGAATAAAAGCCATATTAGGACCTTTGGCTATAAAGGCATTAGACTCACATCGGTTGTTGGGAAAAACATAAATATGCATTTATATTAGACTTAAAAAGGTCTTAAATTTAATGTACACAAATACGCAGATACCCTGTATAAAACGTATGATGTCCATGTGTGTCCTTTTTGTTCCAGTTTTGTTGAAGGTGCAGGTTTTAGATCATTCATGAGTGCCATCAGCCCAGAGTACCACAAACTGTCCCAACGTGCAGTTGGCCAGCAGCTCTATGCTGACGTGGAGAGAACCATCAGGCCACAGATCATCCGTGACCTTAAATCCTGCCTGACCAAAACCAAAGACCGTTCAGGTGTTATTCATGTCACCTGTGACCTCTGGGCAGGTGATCAGTTTAATCCAGTTGAGGATCCCGTTATTATTGTGCAGCTCCATTTTGTTAGTGATTCCTGGCAGATCCATCGTCCCACTGTGGCCGTCCGTCGCCTGAGCTACAAAAACCTCAGCACTGCTGTCCCCAGGGAGCTTGAGGGCGTTCTGCTGAGCTATGGCATCTTTCCTAGCAACGTTGGCTACATGCTTACCAACCAGGCCAAAGAAGCTCTTACTGCTAACAACGTGTTCTGTGACTACAAGATCATCTGCCCGTCCAACAGCGTTGAACCTGATGGAGATGAGATTGTGGCCTTTCTGTCAGACCAGATGTCTGAAACAGAGTCACAGTTTTCAGAGCTGCAGTTGGGGACCAGAACCAGTTGTGTGGCCAACACCATGCAGCTGGTAATCAAACAGGCACTGAAGAACTCCAGAGTTGTGGAGAACCTGCTCTCTCAGGTTCATAATGTTGTGGCATTCTTCCGGAGCAATGCCTTCTGGAGTGAGGTAAAAAAATGCATATAAACATTTTACATTATATTAAAGGCTGTACTAATGATACTCTGTAATTACAGTGTCTTTAAAACACTTTTCACATTCTTTGAAATAGGTCTGGTATATGATTTTGCACATTTTTAGTAGTGTTTGGAACTGCTGCTTCATAAATTTAAGGTTGAAACATGTTATGGGATACCTCTCCCTAATGTTAGGTGTCATGTGACCACTCAGGCGCTGGTGAAGGCATGTGGCCTGTCCCCGAGTCCTTTTTCCAGTAACTGTCGCTGGAACTCCATGATGGTGTCATTACGTCGTATGGTCCATGCGTCTACTTGGAGTGCCATCATGACCATTCTGGCTCAGGCTCGTGTCGACGCCAACGACTCAGCCAACGGTCCACCTCTGGTTAGTGTCAAGAGAGAGCAAGTGGTCGACATCCTGGGTCTCTTGGAACCCTTTGAGGAAGCCTTACAGGTAAAAGACACATTTTGTTGAAGAAATGTAGGTATTTATTAGTTCTTGTGGTTTTGAAAAATATTTATTCCTGTGTCTAATCAGATTTGTTCATTGTATTATGTTTCAGTGGCAATCAGCTGAGAACAAATATAGTTGCATTTGCTTTTTGTCTCTTCTGACTTAGGTCCTACAGGGAAATGGTGTGACTATCTCCTACATTATCCCGTCCCTCGTCGGTCTTGATAAGACCTTAGAAAGCCTTACTACCAACTACACACACTTCAGCAAGGCTCTACGCACTGGTCTGCACACACACTTCCAGTCCTTGATTCATCAGAAGGACCTGATACTAGCTGCCGTACTCAACCCGGGGATCAAAATGCAGGTAGCGGACATGAACTGAGCCATCACCCTCAAAAGGATTAACTGTTAAGAATTGAAGAGGAGGAGAAGGGAAATGAAAATAGATGTCTCGTATCGGATAAACAGGAGGACCGCATGAAGAGCTTAGTCTTTATTTCATCCCCTTCATATATGGCATTGAAGGAACATCATATTAAGATATTGAAATTAGGCCTGTGTACCATTTACCGTGTTGACCACCATGAACAACAACACAACAAATCACTTTGGTTTCACCAACAGTACCCAACTGCTCCATCTCTGCTCATACTGGTGTCATTTGATAATAGGGCTGCAACTGATGACTGTTTTGACAGTCAACCAGTCATCGACTGCTATAATGACTAGTTGACTAGTCAGGTTATAAACTGCACAAAAATAATGTCTCTTATTTATTATATTCAGAGGTGTGTAGAGTACACAGAAACAGTAGTTAAGTAAAGGAATTACTTTATAATTATAATGACTCAAATAGAATTAGAAGTAAACATAAGTACTTGAGTAAAAAGTAAAAAAGTATTACATACAAAACTACTCAAGTAGTGAGTAACTTCGTAATGTGTAATTCATCACAGAATAATATGTTGCACTCAAACACATATTTTGGTCGTGTTCATTTTTGTTCATTTTGTTTTTTTTTTTGTTTTTTTTGGTTTTTATTTAATTTTCTTCCTGTGCTGAAGCCGATAGAAACAGTCAGTGTCCATCCGTCCCAACATTTCTGTAACCCCTAGGTGCAGAGTGACCAAACTTTACCTTTGGGTACAGCTCTTGGGGGGAAGGGGTACCATGGTAATCTTGACCTAAGTTGCGTAGTTGTATAAGGTCACAAGGTCATTTTGTGACCCAACCACCTTTTTATGCTCTGGAGTCCAAACCTCTAGCGCAAGGGCTCTGAAATTTTATATGTATCTACTAGATGCTGGGAGACAACCTCCAGTCCAAGTTACATTTGTGACTTAGTAGGAGTACATTTTTTTTCAACCAAAATGTAACTGAGTAACATTAAAGCATATTGTGGAAAACCAATGTTCTCAGAGGCATATTTTGCGGGATGAGACACGTCTGAGAGTCTTTTAGCGACGGCTTACACGGCAGGAAAGAGTAAATACAACACACCGGTCACAGCGGCGCCGTTTGTGATCAGCATCCAGTCACAGCACACGTCAAAACACTGGTCACGGAGGACCGGACCGATGTTAAAATGACCTTCACCACAGTGCCAGTGTTCTGACGTGTTCCCTTCCATGTTGCGGCTTCCTCTCGTTTCCACCACTCACTCCTGCACCTGTTGCCAGTGCATCAAAGAGATGCTAAAAGTGAGCTGTCTCACTCTGAGCACGTTTAATTGGCTATGGTGAAACATGCATGCTGTGGGGTACACACATGACGACGTCATTAAATGACCCGTCAACTAGTAAATTAGTCATTGACTAATCGTTGCACCCCTATTTGATGATTTTATCAAATCTTTATCTTGAATAAATTTAACAAACTCAGAACTCTCATTGTACTTTTACTTTTTTTCAGCCATTTTCTGATGCAAAGCAGGTGGAGCAGACCGGTTTCCTACAGCCCCCTTCAAAGTCTGAGGCTTGGGCCGTTGTAGACGCTGCTTTGAGAAATTCAGAAGCCTCGGCTGCTGCTTCTGCTCCAAAAGAGGAGCCTGAGGTGCCACGTGGAGAAGAGGACCAGAATGACAGCACAGTAATGGAGGCATTATGTGACTCAGAAAACACCTGTGACAGGGATGGTGGGAACGACCTTAAGCGCAAGTCAATCTTCAGTTTCCTCCAGCCCCCTGCAAAGACACCGAGGCTGTCAGAGCTGGACATGTACCTGGCCGAACCAATGGTGGAAAACGGCTCCATTGTGGTGTACTGGAAGTCTGCGTCTCGATATCCTGAGCTGCAGAGCTTTGCCAGGAAGCTGCTGGCTGTGCCGGCCACATCGGGCGGCTTCGACAGGTTCTTTCCAATGGCTACGTGTCTTGTAAGAGCAAAGAGGAATCGGATCCCTACTCACACCACAGAGAGGCTGCTGCTATATAAGAACTCTCTGAAAACCACTGTCAAAAAGCCTGGTGGGCTAAAACTGAAGCCTTGATGGGCCTTTATTTGTATTGGTCAGGACTTTTTACCTTTAAATTACAAGCTACAGTGGAGAGTCAGTAAATCTGAAGAGAGACAAGAAAATATGTGTCATCTACCAATTGTTTTCCTGAGACCCTGCATTAAATTAAAGGCAATGCCAGAACCTTTTCTTTCATACATCACCATTAATCCCATTCAGTTCAGGTTTACTCAGAAAACAAATTAATCTTGCATCAATCAGCAGCATATTTTTAAAATTGCACATCATAGCAGGGATTTTCAGTGTGCTGCCAACATAGTTAACAGTTGTCATTTGTCAGGAACTGCTGGGATCAGAAAATGCTGCTGCTCATACTCAAAGGTGGCTTTGTTTTCTGCAGATAAAGAATCTGAAATATTCATCAACAGAAATACTTGATGTGTAAAGTCAGAGGCCCTAAGAAAACCGAGCAGACGTTTTATGCCATCATTGCCTTCTCACAGACAGAAAGTTGTTTAAAGTCTCTAAGTGCAGTTTGCATAAAATGATATTTGATGTTTGCAATGTAAAGCCATGAGGCTCTGTTCTTGTGTTATTTTTCATACAGTTTTAGATGGACTCTGCTGGGACTCATCTGTGACCCATTTTCTGCCAAAACATTTTTTATTGTTACACTAGGGTTATGTTTTTGGTATTTCGCTGTGGTGACCCCTGAGCGGAGCAGCTGAAGAGAAGAAGAAGACACTAGGTTTATGTTTATGAAGTGTTTCACAAAAGATGTTCTCAAGAGCCCTGATATTTTGAGTTGTTTGTACATTTGACAGATTTAGTCTGTTTCTCAGTTCTGTTTTTACTTTTTAAAAAATATTTCAGTGAATGACAATGGAGTGATTTTACCAGTGTTCATTTCCTGACAGTGTACTTAAAGAGTGAATTTAAACGGTCTAGTCTATCCTTTTGTTGTCAGGGAAAAGTGTACGTAAGCATGTAAATGCAGTCATGGACTGACCCCAATGTCTACTGACTGATGTTCAGAGAATGTACATTTATGTCAAAAAATAAAATGAATATTTCTCTACATTTTGTTGCTTTTTTATATGTGTACATTTGCTGCCCGGGTTTCCACAGTGTAATAACGCTGACTGTAACAGACAGCAGTGCTGACAGTCAACCCTAACCCCAAGCCATGATGGCAACAATCACTTATTTTAAATATGGCACTGAAATGGAATAAGTATTGGACTGTTAAAAATGCGATGTTAACAGATGTTTACTTAAAACTGATTCAAAATACCATATAAACAACGAAAAAAATAAGAGCAAATTGTTAAATTTAAGTACTCTGAACTTTAATTACAATGGCAAATGTTTTCAGGGCAATATATTTTTGGTTACAGTAACTTGTGAAATTCTTCTTCTTTTCCTTTGGGCTGTTCCCTTAGGAGTCGCCACAGCCAATCATCTGCCTCCATCTCACCCTGTCCTCTGCATCTTCTTCTCTCACACCAACTACCTTC
>JAQQAE010011999.1:0-11534 GCA_029823295.1 Pseudamia nigra | reverse complement strand
CCCTTCCTCCTCCCCTCTCTGGTCCCACAGCCGCAGACCCCCTACTGGACACTTCCACTTCCCTTCACCTCATTTAAGCCTCGACAGCTCTCTCACCCTCTCTCTCTGGCCCTCACATTGCAATACTTTGGCTTTATATAGGTGGCGTGGAGTACTGCACTCAATCACTCTTCATTCATTCACACTGTACAATAATAGACTAGTAGTCCTAGATTGTCCTTCAAATGCTCGTGCATAGGAGAGCTTCCATCCTGGGATGTCGAAATCAATAATTCAAGTTTAGAGGCTGATTTTTGATTCTGAGTGAAAGTTGATGAAACCAGGCCATTATTTGTAGTTTTAATATTGTATCCTATTTTATCAAGTTCATGTTATTTCCACGTGTCCCTAGAATGGTACTTTGAGCTGAAATTTAAAATACAACTGAGATCCTTTGTTCCACAGTGTCTGTACAACCCCACAGAGACTCTACATTTGGTCAAAAATAATTTAAGAGTGGAATTAGACATTGAAATAATTTATTTTGTGACAGTGTGTTGACTCAGTCATGTTTCATTTCAGAGAGGATGACAAGACAAATTTGCACTAATTACAAATTTAAAACAAACCAAGCCAGTGATTTACTGCATCTTGTGTTTGTGTTACCCTAGAGTTTGAAACAAAAGAATGATGTTTTACAAAAATCAGAAGCAAAATGGACAAAGTGGTCAAATTTACAGAGAAAAAAAAACTGAACAAATCAAGAAGCAAAATGAACATTAAAAGCAAAGCAAAATGCAGGGGGAAAATGAAATAAATAAAAAGATCAATGCATGAACAAAATAATCAAGAAAACAATCACAAAATGAACAAAATAATCCAAGAAGTTGGCATAAACAAAATATCAAGAAAATATTTGGAAAAGTAGTACAACCTTTAAAGTCATTTATTTCCCGAGTTATTGCATTTTCCCTCTGTAGAGCAGTACTTCTGTTTTTCAGAGTGTGTGGAGTCCATCATTTCGACGTCCTGGTGCAGTATCCCACCATGTCTTGGCAGTTGTGGTGGTGGTTCTGGTGGTCCTGCAGAACTGACTGAGAATGAAGACAGTGCAGTACTGACACCACAAATATTGAGAAATCCAAACAACTTGTGTTCCAGGTATCCAGATCCACTTATCTAAAACAGTGCCATGTCCTTTCCTCCTTTGAGCCAGAAACTTTATTGTTAAAGAGGCCAAAAGGGCAGGAACCGAAGGAACTGAAGGGTTAGCAGTTCAATCCCTGGCTTCTCATGTCCACAGGCCGAAGTGTCCTTGAGCAAGACACTAAATCCCACATTGCTCCCAGTGAGTGTCACTGGTGTATGAATGTGTGAGTGAATGGGTGAATGGAAAGCAGTGTAAAGCACTTTGATGCTGTAGGGTAGAAAGGCGCTATATAAGTGCAAGACCCTTTACCATTTACCAAAAGGTGATGATGACATAAAGATGCAAAAAAAAGGAAAAGGACGTAAAAGACAAAAGCCAGATGAAAAATGCAAAATAAAAGATAAAGACTAAAATGTAGTAAAAGATGACAAAAGAGGATAATGCAGTGAAAACACAAAAAGATTACATTTGTAAAACCTGTGAATAGTATAAAGAGAAAAAGCTGATGTAAAAAACATGCAACAAACAATGGAAAAGATGAAACTGACAAAAATGCAAAAAGACAAGTGCAACGTATGGGTCACAAAAAGATATAACAGACACAAAATACCCAAACTACACAAAAGACGGACAAAATGCATTCAGATATGACACATCACAGCAAAAATGCTTATGTGTGGCAGAGTTACAACAAAGAAAAATGAAATCAACACACTAGTTTGCCAATGCCCCAAAAGTCCTAACAGATATAGACATAAACCATACACTTGATTTAAACGACGGACGTCCCTCCCAACCCTGTGACATCACCCAGAGGTTTCTAAACACCATTTGGAAGCTTAATCAGTTGTCGCCATATTGGTTCCACTGCCTGTACACTCTGATCCTAAAATGGACTTAGCTGTGGAGTGTGACAGAACTCGAGTGGCTTAAATAAAATAGCAAAGCATCTGACTTGGACACACCTGTTAATCAAAGAGTCTTAACGATGCTCAAGTATTGTCCGTCCTTCAGATTAACGTAA
This sequence comes from Pseudamia nigra, assembly GCA_029823295.1. Lineage (NCBI taxonomy): Eukaryota > Metazoa > Chordata > Actinopteri > Kurtiformes > Apogonidae > Pseudamia > Pseudamia nigra. Next base: position 9,381 of record JAQQAE010011999.1, on the reverse strand, counting down.
CAGGCAAGTTATGTAAAGATTCACCCCCTTGTACAGTACTCAGAGTTACATATAAAGTATAGAGACCAAAAATAGTTGTAAGTGTACTTTAATTATGCTTTAAATATAGACATTTTAGCATGATAGCTATATACTATAGATATATATATATACTCCCCAGGTAGACACTGACAGTTTTGACACTTGAGCATTTGACTCACGACTCAGCCCCAGAGGGTGCCTTTGATAAAACTTTAAGAGTTAAGACATTGGACTTGCAGTTAAAGTAAGTACAGCTGAAATAAGCTGCCTCAGATCATTTTAGTCTTCAGAAGAAAGCACCCGCATTTCTTTGTCTTTATCATACATGATATGCATCGAGCTCATCACACCGCTATTTGATGTGGACACTGTTACTTATTTGCAGGTTGCTGACTATAGGTCTTGACCGATGTGTTATAGCAGCAGCAAGAGGAAGGGGAGGTGCTCTTTCTGAATATCTATGACCCGAGAGTATGGAGTCAGACATCACAACAACACTCTTAGCCCCTTTTCCCAATAAGATGCTCTCAGCTCTTTCTGAGGGAAAGCCTCCCGGCTCCCGCCCTCTCTCAGCCACCACACTTTGCTCAAGTGTCATTAGGATTGTAAAGGGCAGGTTGCCATAGAACTCAGATCGCTGCAGATGTATGGACTCATAGATAAAACCACCATATTTTGAATGTAAAGAACTGAGTGTGATGCCTAACACAGGGGCCATACTGGCTGGGTTTTTATCTGCAGTCTGTGTGCATGCATCTTTCATGTGACACTTTAACGCTGTGTTTTGTCAGATTGCTAGCTTTGCTCTTCAATCCACTTTCATTGTCTATCTGTGGCTGCGCTTGTTAGTTGGAGCCGGGCATAGTATTTGGTAGAGCCAAGGGGAAAGGTGGAACACCTCTTCCACAAATTTTTCACCATAATGGTTGTCTTTTGATTTTTCCTGTGGATTTTGGAGACCACCGGGGATTGTTTCTTTGAAAATTATTCCATTTTGGCAGAGAAAAAGAAAATGGATTGCGCTGATCCTGTTTTTGTTCCTGGGGGGACGGCTGCGGTATTATCCTGGGCTGACACCGGTGGCGAAGAGGCAATCACAGTGGCCCTCGCTCTGACAAAAACACTCCATCTGCAAGGAGAGGAGGAAATCACACCACAATGATGTCTGACTCTTCTGCCTCACTCTGGCAGCTGGGCCCTGGGACCCATGAACTGCTACACAACCACCACTACAACGGCTGCTTTACAAACGAATCAACACAACACTACAAATCAGCAGCTGTAACACACAAAGGCAATGCACCTGCTATCACACAACAAGTATATCTGCTCAAAAAACTTTCTTCGGCTGCTGGGCTGCTTAGACTGCTCTCTGTTTTTTCTGCTGCCCAGTAGTATTACTGTTCACCAAAGAAATAGTATAATAGTGTCTTTAGTTGACAGTAGTTGGTAGGTTAATTTGGGAAAGCACATGATGTTTTCAATATAATTACGTTACTAGTCTTAGTCAATGTTTTAAACTCTGTGACAAACCTGAAAAGTAATAATAGTATACCTCATCATATCACATCTTTGTTGAGTTCCTTTAAAGGTCCTGTACTGTACTTTGAAACTTGTTACGTCACAAGTCATAACCAATCATCATCCAGATCAGATTCATTAGCCCTGCCCCCAAGAGTCAGTAGATTCTAAAACTGTCCTTAGTGTGTTTACAGTGTCCTTTTCAGAATATGGTCTCAGGCCACCGTAAGCAAAAGTGAGTGAAATCAGAAAAAGGAAAAACAAATTCACACTTTATTTTGTCAGTACAGTCACAGAGGTCACATGTAATGGACACATATTAACACTACACATATAAATGTATTAATATGTCAGACCTTTAATAATTGAATTAAGATTGGAATGTTCTGATTTTAAAGCACAACCATAGAACAGGTTACAGATGAACATACAGTGCTGTGAAAAAGTGTTTGCCCCCTTTTTGAATTCTTACTTTTTTGTACATTTGTCACACTTAAATATTTCAGATCAAGCAAATGTAAATAATAAATTTAAGAAAACACAAGTAAATACAAAACACAGTTTTTAAATGAAGGTTTTTAATTTTTGAAAAAAATCCAAACCTACATGGTCCTGTGTGAACAAGTGCCTGCAAGTGCCAGCATTTCAGAAAAGGAACATCATACCAACAGTAAAATATGGTGGTGGTATGTGATGGTCTGTGGCTGTTTTGCTGCTTCAGGACCTGGAAGACTTGCTGTGGTAAATGGAACCATGAATTCTGCTTTTACCAAAAAACCTGAAGGAGAATGTCTGTCCATCTGTTGGTGACCTCAAGCTGAAGTGTACTTGGGTTCTGCAGCAGGACAATGATCCAAAACGCACCAGCAAGTCCACCTCTTTGGAGTGACCTAGACAAAATCCTGACCTGAATCCCATTGAGATGCTGTGGCACAACTTGAATAAGGCAATTCATGCTCAAAAAACCTCTAATGTGGCTGAATTACAACAATTCTGCAAAGACAAGTGGGACAAAATTCCTCCACAGCGTCTGTAAAAGACCCACTGACAGTTATTGCAAGCACTTGAGTGCAGTTGTTGCTGCTACAGGCGGAACAAGGTTTAGGGGGCAAACACTTTTTCACACAGGACCATGTAAGCTTGAATTTTTTTCCCCTTAAAACTAAAAACATCAATTTAAAAACTGCATTTTCTGTTTACTATTTTTTTCTTAAATTTATCATTTAAATTTGTTTGATGATCTGAAACATTTCAGCGTGACAAATATATATAAATATATGAAGTAAGAAATCGGGACGGGGGCAAACTCTTTTTCACAGCACTGTACTGTAAGTATGCAATAAATCACAACAACTTCTATCTGCAAAAAAGAGAAGATTTAGCACATAAACATTCACTAAAAAGATTATTTTCAGTTTTGTAATGATTTTTTAATGTCATTATTTTTGGTAATCAACATTTTAGTTGGTAAATTCTTACTTTTCAACATGTGCCGGGTCACCAGTGATTCATTTTAGGGTCAGTTAGTAGAGCTTTACTTGTGTTTCAAATGTTCCTTCCAAATGAAGTCTAGTACATTTACATCAGCCAAACACTTATCATCATGGATGTTAAAAGCTTAATAGAGTAGAAGATAAATGTCCTACTTTGTAGTATTTATTGAAGATGTTTTAAGCACCATTCTCCTTTTATGATAAAAAAAAAAAACCATCTTAAATACACAGAATCCATGATGCTATGTGCCATGTGCTTAACTCTTCTTAATAATATTAAAAAAAGGCTTCTAGATACCTAATTTGACTTTATGCACTTTCTGTCTGATGAAGAGCATGTTGCTCAATGTACCACAGCTTGAATAAGCCCTAAAAACAGGTGTGTATATTTTTACTTTCTTCTATACTGCATCCATTCTCAAACCCTGGGAGACCCACAGAGGGGCTGCTGAAGCTTTTTATTTTGCATTGTTAGCATTGTAAAAGCTTTTCAAAAAGAAGCAGGTTTTTCTATTACTGTTACTCTCTTTATAAGTGTAGATTTACCCATTTACTGAGTAGTAGCAGTACTGAGTAGATGGCAAAAAGCAAGTTTAAAAAAGCTAATAATTGTCTAATAATTATATCCAATTTTGTATTTTCTAATTTAGTTACACAGTGAATATTGCCAAACTCAGTTCCTCTGAATATGACAATACTCCTCATGTGACCAGTATCATATAAAAAGCATATTACAAGTTGATTTTCTGAATCAGACATTTCCAAACTGAGCAGTTTCTGAGGCAAAGAGCCTCTCTGGTACAGAAGGACACTCCAAAGTCCACATCCACACCAGGTTTTCAAACACAGTCGAATACCCAAAAACTCACCTCTCAAACACAGTTTTTGAAGGGAATGAAAGAATGAGGCAGAGTTCACACAGTGGAACATCTGCCACTAGTGGAAAACTTTGCAAAAACATTTTTTCATTGGAAAAGGAATTTTGTCATTTCTGGAATAAGGGAAAACAACAGTATATTGTGTTCATGGAAACAGTCACTGCTATTTTTGAGTTTTTCTGCATCAGACTCCACAGCACAATCTGTAGCTTTAGAGCCACTAAGCTAACTGTTTGCCTTTGAACTGCAAATACCATTAGGATGTCAAACACACACGCACACACACACACAGCAGATGAAAGATAAGCAGGCGTGCAGCTCTGGCCCTTTTAGTATTCAGCAGTGTCACCTCTTTGCCTGTGTGTCCCATACCTGGGGATCAAACGCACCTCTTTGTGCGAGAGGCCTGACCCCCTGCTATTAGCAAACACAAGAGAGCCCAGCTGACACCACTCTTGAGATGTGCCATGCAGACGGAGGCCTGTGATTACAGCACAATCCTGAGGAGACAGCCCTCCGCCGCCACGCTGCAGCCCCAAGCAGCATACAATCCACCCACCGCCACCTCTCCTTCACAGCAAATTCATCTCTCTCTGAAATAGATGTTAATCTCTCACACAACCGGCTGCCTCGGAGACCTCGTTGACACACATATAGCCATGGCAGAGCCATGAATAATCAATAGGATGCTATTTTTGTCAACTTATTTTCCAGAACAGGTAATTTCTTGTGACTATTAGAATGCGAGATTAGATTTACAGATTGGTGGTGGTAGTGGGTTTGTAAGTGTGTACCACCACTGCCTGTTTATGTGTGTGTTCATGTGTATGGATGCGATTCTTCTCTAGAATACTTGAGAGTTTTCAGGGGTGATGGTGGATTTATTCTCTTTTCTATTTAATAGTAATAAAAATGTGCTTTTACCTCCTCAATAAACAGTCTGAATTCAGTTTGTTTTGTGTGTGTGTGTGGGTGTGTGTGTGTGTGTGTGTAAGTGTGTGCAAGTGTGTGCTTGTTGCTTATTATGTTCATTTTCCTGATTATTTTGTTTATCTTTTATTGAATTTGTGGATTATTTTGTTCAGTCACAATCATTTTATGGATTATTTTGTTCATTTTTATTCATATTTTTTATTTTTGCTTTGCTCTATTTTGAAGATTATTTTTTCATTTTAGCTGATTTTGTTGCTTCGAATGTTCATTTTTGTTTCTATTCATGATTATTTTGCTCATGTTTTGCAATGTTTTGTTCATCATATTGGTTATTTTGTTCCCCAGTATTCCTTAGTCTTCATTTTCTTTGTTATTTTCTTACATTTTATTGTTGTTTGAGGATATGTTTGTTTGTTTTATTCATTTTTGAGGGTTTTTTGTCTCTTTCTTTATTGTTGTTGCTCTTCTTGATTGTTGGTCATGTTCTGGTTCATTTTGCTGCTTTTATTCCATTTATAAACCTACTTAGAAAAGGCACAGACTGTTTTTGTTCAAGTTGTTTGATGTTCACAATCTCCAGGGGGATCCAGAGATGTCTCTTTAAAAATGTCCCCACCCTCTGCCCTTGAAAACACAGATAGCTATGCCAGGTCTATGGGTACTCAATATAATGTTATTTTCATGAACTTATTTTCCAGAAAAGGTCACAGATCTCATACTTCCAGAGTGAGTGTGTGATTGGAATTTCAGACCGGTGATCATGATGGGTGTGTGCATATCTGCTGCTGGTACCTGTTTCTGTGTGTGTGTTTAATGTGTTATCCTTATAGAACACAGGTGTCAAACTCGTGCCATGGAGGGCTGAGTCCCTGCAGGTTTTCTCTCCAACCAGTCACTAAAGCAGGTGATTTGACTGATTAGCTCCTCCCCTCAATCGGAATGAGTGCTGATTGAGTTTGACACCCCTGCTCTAGAATACAGTACACCACCACCAACTCCTCCAACCCATATATGACTGTAAGGGTCATTTGTTCCTACCTTTAGTTACAACCCAAGACAGTGTTGCCTAAAATTGTGCCCCTACTGGTTGTGTTTCCTACCAACGTGGGTCCCATTTCCAGTGTAACACAGACAGATGTCACCACAGCCACATTTCATCTTCTGCTTGTTTAATCTGAGGTAGTAGTTGTCAGAGTGAGGATGAGGTTTAAGTAATAAGCTAGTTTTAGAGTTTGGGAAAGGGGGTCAGGGCAAGAGTGAGAAAACACATAAACCCTGTCTCCTGTGTGGCAGTCGTTTTCTCTGGTCGTGCTTTCATAACCAGCTTCCTGCCTCCAAATATATTTGGGACCCTTTGGAGTTAATCCAGGATGGCAAGACGCAGTAGTCCTGCCCACTTCCTGCACCCTTTTTTGCAGATTATGGGGCACAACATAAAAATGACAGTGTGCACAAAACATAATTTTTTTTGATCATATGTAAATTATAATTTTCACATATAAAGTTTAACAATTTAAAAGACAATTTCAAGTCAAAAAAGTCAGTTTAATACAAAAATAGTAAAATATCTAGCAGTTTGTGTGCAATGCCTCAGTGCACCCCATTTCCATCTCACTCAGATGGCTGTTACCTCGACAAATTTGACATTGTTCTTTGAAATTAAAGTAGTAAAAGATGTGAATATCTTTCCAGGTCTGCTCATGTTGAGCTGCAGAGTCTCTACAACCGCTCTGAATAGATTGTGGATGTGAACCTCCTGTTTGTATGGTAGTCTTTATAATTATGTAGTTTTCTTATATCACAGACAAAGGCAACAACAAGCTGCTACTTTGCTGACCTATGAAAGTGTTTTTTCAACACCATGTTTGTAAGTCATGGCAGAAGTCAGTCAGTCAGTCAGTCAGTCAGTCTGTCTGCTGACCGACCATAGAATATAATGCAAATTTTTCCCAAAGTTTGGTTTCATGAGCCAAAACTGAAAAGGACATGACTTGGGTACTCTATTTCTTGATGCAACACCCTTTTGCGTGTGTCCAGGATGTGAAAGTTGCATCACCTTGTGCCTATGAAACAGGTTACCATGGTTACAGTCTCACTAAATTCTGCCATGTATCCTGGACACATAGCACAGTTTCATGAGGTTTAAGTATTAAATTACTTGGTTAGGGTTCAGCAAAAGGAGGTTCTGGTGAGGATTACACAGAAAATGCTGAAAAATTCAAACCATGAAATGCACAAAAACACATGACATGAAATGGCCAACAAACCCTAGTGTCCTGTGCAGGAGTTCATAGGCTTGTGTTGCCACCACATCTGTCCCTGCTGCCTCCAAGGTTTCTCCCCTTTAGTAATATCTGGGTTTCATCCTCGCTTTCTGATGTCCAAGAATATTCACTTGAGCATCCATCTAATACTGCCACTAATGGGATTGTGCAGTCTACAGTGTATATCATGTACCACACCAAATTATAGTTTGCCCTTCTGCCTGGCATGCCAAAAGATTTGACAAAATGGTTGATTTGAAATTAGAATGGGTTGAAATGTCACTGCTGTGTGGCTTTAATTCTATCACCATCAGAGGTGAAAGCTAGAGGCAACTCCAGAAAATAACCTTGGGTCATAATACAGTACATGATCAAATGACAATGCAGTCATATTTGGGAGAAGGACAGGCTCTGTAACACAGAGGTCCATGGGTCAGTGTAGAGCCTTCATAGTGCCACAAAGAAACCAAGGAGGATAAAGCGAAGGCTGGATTAATTTGTTGTGAGAGAGGCAGCGGCTCAAGTGGGTCTTCCAATAGCAAATTATCAAACCCTCATTTCAAAAACCCTTATCCATACTAGAGTAGAAATGCACAAATGCTGCATGCGCACATGCATGTGCATACAGTTACTGCAAGGCACTAAAAATATGCTTGAAAAATCAGACTTTTTTTCTCTATTTCTGCAACATCTTTGCTACTTTGCTCTGTCTTGTTCTCACTATGTCCCCCATTGACACACACATAAATGTTCCTTCCTGACACACACACACACACAAGGAAGAAAACTTCAATTTTATCTGCAGGGGCAGAAATCAATCTCACATCTCTTTAGTTAATCCGCAATGGCTCTCTCCAGATCCTGACACTAATAAGGTATTGAGCAGGTGAGGCCAGGGGCTGAGGAGGAGAACAGAGGGAGAGAGGAGAGGAGAGGGCCTACAGTCTGGGGCCCAAGTGGCGGCTGGCACCGTTCCAGTGCAATTATGGGGCTTGTGTATGGGAAAAGAAGGGCGCAGGAAAAGAAGCAGCAGAGATAGAAGAGAGAGAGGACAGAAGCAAGGAGAGAGGGAGGGAGGCAGAGAGAAAAGAGCGAGAGAAAGAGGGGGTGAGGGGAAAAATCGATCCCATCTGTGGTATGATGGTTAATTAAAGCAGCTCTTGAGCAGCCCAAGGATGAGAGGCTTGGCTGGGCTCCTGGAGGCACAGCTCTGATTACTCCCACAGAATGGATGGTTTCTACGCAATGAATGGAGGAGGCCAAGAGCTGCCTGGTGGGGTGCACAGACAACATCAAGGAGGAGAGACATGTGCATGCCGCACAGGCACACATGTGCAAATGAAGACATGAGCTGGCATGTACATACAGTACAGGCAGGAGTACATATGGAAACGATGCAAACCTGGAGTCCAGGGTGTCCCACCTGTGGCTCCAGGACTATATGCACCTCATTAGCTCATCTCCAATCGTCCCTGTCCACTGACAGGGGTAACAAATGACAGTAGTTTGCTATTTACTTTATTTTGACCCATTTTACTTCACTGCAATCTAAAAAGTATCCATAAAAAAGTGTCATCTCAACTGCATATTACCTGCGTGGTGAATTCCAGACACCGGCTTTCTCAACACAAATTCAAAATGAACAAAATAAGCACTAAATATAAAAGATTAGAAAAAAAGAAAGAAATGAATCAAATTTGACACAAAACGTAACAAAATAATAGAAAAAGTCAGCTAATTCACAAAATGTATAAAATAATCAACCAAATGAAATAAGATAAAAATTACCAAGAAAGAAGAAAATAATAAAATAAATGATAATAAAAATAATCAAAAATCAACAACATAATTAGTAAGATAATCAAAAGTGAGCAAAAATATGCAGTGAAATGAGCAGAAAAATCAACAAAATTTTCTTGAATATTTTTTCTTTTTCTGGATTGTTCTGTTTTTCACTGTGTTAAATAGTTCTTTTATTATTGTTCATTTTTTTATCCATTTCTCCACTTTTTGCAAATTTTCTGGACTATTTTGTTTCTTTTTGTCCATTTTGTGGATTATTGTTCTTTGTTTCGTTAATTTGATGCTTTATTTTGCTCTTTTCCCTCATTTTGTGGCTTGTTGTGTCCATTCCTTTTCATTTTTTTATTTTGCTAGTTTTTGTTCACTTTGAATTTGTCAAGAAAAGCCACAAACTGAAACACAACATTTCACCAATATATGAAGTGTGTAGTGGAAAATTTCTACTAAGATCCAGAGACCCCCCTCCCC
>JAQQAE010011998.1:0-13353 GCA_029823295.1 Pseudamia nigra | reverse complement strand
TTACAGGCCTCTGTCATCTTTTTAAGTGGGAGAACTTGCACAATTGGTGGCTGAATAAATACTTATTTACCCCACTGTATTTTAATGGTGAATGTTTGCTGTGCCCTGCAGTTTTATGAATCATTACCCACTTTTAGTCTGACTGTAACAATAATATAAGCAAATGTCATAAACTTTGTGTTGTCAAGAATCGCTCTACTGGGTTCATGGATTATTCCATTGTGAGAATAATGTTGAATAATGAACGGTAACATTAAGGCCTCTGTTCTGCCTTGGTGAGTTCAGACACATAAAGAGAATAGGCTTCTGTATTGACCATAGTGAGTGAGACAACTGCAAGAGAAGAATGGTTCAAAATTGACCTGTGTCCACTACACTGCCACACAAAACTACTAAATGGCGACCATTTTTCATGCATGGGTTTCCTGCATGCAAACCCATATCACACAGCATCAGCTTTTATAGTAATATGCTGCATTTTGGTTTGGATACGTGGAGTTTAGAACATACAGAGGAATCCGCTCATATTTGCATGTCATAACAATGTTTTTTGACGATTTCGTGGGTTGGTCTCCTCAGGTGGATAATGTGAATACTCTGGGAGGCATTCTTAAAGTCTGCCGAAAATATTCACTGACTTTAACCTGAATCATCTGTGTCAAGTTAGAGCCACCAGAAAGGCAAAAGCCATCCTTAGCATCCTCTTCATGAAGAGTTTTGACTTTTGCCATTACTAAGGAGGTACACTACCGCTCTTAAGTTTCATGTTATTATTATTTTCAACATTATACATGTACATTACTACCCAAGACATCCAAATGGCAAAAGAAATTTCATGGTGATATGTAGTAAAGAAAAAGTGATATTCTCTCCTTCTGTCTTGGATTAATATGGATTTGTACAGTAGCACCAACAGGGCTACTGACTCCAAATGATGTCTTAAAGCACATTAAGAAGGCGAGAAATGGCACAAAGTAACTCTTGATGAGACTGACAAACCTTTCTGTGGTGACGACCTTGTTAATCTGATCAAAGAATGGCATGTGTGTGCAAAGCTGTCATCAAATGTGGCTACTTTGGTCCTTTTAACATTTTTTTATTTATTACATACTACTATTTGTGCTGTTTCACAATTCATCTTCAGTGTCAATGTAGAATGTTGAAAATAATAAAAATAAAAAAAGAATACTGAAGGAAACGATGTGTCCAAACTTTAAACTGATAGTGGTAGCCTTATAACACATTGTGGTTCCATGATGATATTTATTAGTATTTTTTATTTTATTTATATTGCATGTTTTTAAGGCATTTATTATTTGTCATATGCTGTGTACTACTGTTGCAAACCAAATTGCTCTTTGGGGATAATAAAAAAAATTCTAATCTAATTTCATTTAATCTAAACTCATAAATGACACCATGATAGCATGTTGGTTAGCATTTTTTTCATAATAGGCAACAGGGAATGTACATGATGCTTGTATGAAAAGTAAATGGTTTTTCTGTTATATGTTGTCTTTGAAATTATGTATCATATTACTATGCATTTTTCACTTTTAGTGTCACATTTTAGATCTCATTGCTTCCCAGTTTGGGGGAAAAGCAGCAATAAACTATGGAGACAGAGGTAATTTGCAGTTTAGTGGAATTCATGTCAACCTAGCAGTGCTGCTGCTTCCTGCCAATGTGCACATCCTGGACAAAATACTGTACTGTTCAAACTGATCTGAGACGTCCGTGTACGGTGCTTTTTCTACTGCATATGAGATATATGTATATGTTTTGTGTGTGTGTGTGTGTGTGTTCATACATATGAAAAAAATAAGGGATGAGAGCGTAGAAAAAAAAAACACCCTCTCAAACTGAAAGTGTGTGTTTTGGCGCATATGTGTGTCAGGTTAAAGGGTTTTTTTCCTCTTGTTTTCAGCATCACTATGACACAGCCTGACACGCACATACCCCCCCCACACACACACACACACACACACACAGGTTGTGATAAGGCAGATGAAAGCCTGACATCGGCGATCATCTTTGGTGAAACTTGTCTCTGGTTCTGTCTGTCATCTCGTCTCTCCTCCCCCTCGGTCACACATGTCTGCAGACCTACACACGCATGTTTCACTGACACTCACACATTTCACCTCGTAATGACAACTTAGCAGGTAAGATTGTAAAGGTGTTTTTCTATTCGCTGTTATTTGAAGCTAAACATTGTTTCCAGGCTTAGTTTAACTCAACATTTGTTCTGTTACCTAGTGTTATTCGGCCTGTTTTTATTTCATCAGGCGTTCTTAAATGTCACACTTTATCCGGTAGCAATTACTTTTATTACATTCAGTTTTCTGGTGACATGATTCTGTTTAAATTCACAAACCTGGCAAAATTTATTGTAATGTTGTTGATTTGTGATTGGTGCCTGAGACATTGTACAATGAAAGATAAAAGGACAGATGAATAAAGAAGCTGTCAGACATCAATAAGACACAGTATACATTCAATGGGCATAACTGTGAAATGAGCACGCATATACAGACAATAACTGTTATTTTCTCATGTATCTAAGCTGAAATACACAAATTCATGATTTCTTTTTCAAAATATGTCTTTTATTTTCAATTTGGGGTCTGTATCTCCTTTGGCACATGCTTCATTTAGGTTGGTAATTTTTTGTAAATAACAAATGTTTCACCTTTGCAAACTTTAAGGTCTAGCCATGTGTTGGGGAATAAATTACCTAAAATATATACCAAAGAATTCCTCCACAATAATAAGGTTCATGTCATGTATTTAGCCCCAAAAAAGTTTAAAAACGATTTCCAAACATTAATGTTTGCACTAAAATACACACACAGTCTGGTTTTGTGAACATCACGGTCTAAGCTTGGAGCAACAGTTGAAAACTCAACACCATTGGCCTGTTTTATACATATATATATTTTTAATAGTGGATGATTATGTCTGTAATTTTTTTCAGTCCTTGGGAGGACTAGTCGGGCTTGGCCACTTTATTTAAGTTTATTTGCATGCAAAGTTTTAAAGAAGTACAAGTAATACTTACCCGCATATGCTTTGAGTATTAGAAATACCAAATCTATGAATAAACATCGAGCTGGTTCTGTTCTCATACTGTCCATCTATGTGCACCTAATCTTTCTTATAATTTGCCCCCATTTTTCCAAAAAATGCTAAGTTCCTAGTTTGCATCGCTGCTGATAATGAATCTTCCACTGACGTCCTTGTTTACGTGCCCTGATTAAAAACAGGATTCAAGGTATGCCACTATCCTATCCTGCCTATATCCATAATTCTCTCAAGCATCGTCCTAAAAAGGTCAAGTCTCGGATACTTCCGAGACCCTGTTAATAACCCGTGACAATGTTCCAAGTAGGCCTGTTTCTCCCTCTGTGGACTTTAACTTAGTGTCTCCATCTGCACCAGAGAGGATGTAGCTGACTTAAACCTGCAAACGAGACGTGTGGGAACCTGATTAATGTTAAAATAGTCCATGTTTCTTAGCTGGGAAATGTTCCTATTGCAAACAGCGCTGCTAAGTGAATCATTAAGATGCATTTAAGATTAAGATTTCCCAACTTCATATTATTGACTATTTGTTTAGTTTAGCTAAGTTGCACGTTACATGTAATAAAACCATACAAAGCTACAGAAATAATCAGTATACAAACATTAATACAATACATTTATGCTGCATAATGAGGAAGGAACATTACAAAACACAATCAATTTCCACTAATCAGTGTCATTTTCAGACATTTCTGAATATGTATGATAAAGATGTGGAGTGAAGGGATGGATATAGACTGTTCCAAAGACATTCTCCTCTGTATTTGTATCTGTAAAGGCCTCAAAACAGAAATACATGAATCAACAGATACAGTGGGAATGTGTCACACTAATTAAATGTCCCTCTGCATGTGCATAGCTGCAAATCATGCTTTCCTGTGGATGTGACTTCTAGCAGATTGATGTTTCTGACATAAAGTTCGCTGTAGCCTTTCAGTGTCGTGACCTGTTCCAGGTTTGAGTATAAAAAACTGCTCTTTTACGAATCTTCAGACTGCATGCATGACGTTGTTTACTGTGGGAGATAAAAAGATAAACCCGAGGGCTTCAGATTACACGCTTAAGTTCGATGTCTTGTAGGAATCCACTAAACTATGCAAATTGTCAGAACGGGCAAAAGTTAGGTGGATGAGACATGAGAAGGGATCAAATTTGAGTTTGTGTTGCTATTTTTTGATCTCTTTCTTCCATTCGGTGACCTCCTTTGACATCTGCAAACAGAATGACACCAACAACCGTTTGTGTCTTACCGGTGAACTAAGGCCGGAATTAAAAACATCTGCAGTGAGTGTTATCAGATTTTCACTGCTCAAAATGGAACTCATAAGAAATAAGCCAAGCTGTGTCTTTCTATGTTCAGAATCGGTCTGTGCTTCCAGTCTAGAGAAAAATTAAAGGAAATAGGAAGTATGCAAAGAGTGGCAATGCATTTAAGTGTCTTCCAGAAACATAAAGCGATCATCAGCATAACATGACATATCTCCTAAACAACGAAAACATCTTTTGCGTGACTGACGTTTTTCCACATAATGTCCCCATATCCTGTCAAAAACTGCTTTTCTGTTGAAGCGGGTCTTGCTTCAACGCTTGTTGCAGAGAAATGTCTGTGATGCAGCGACTGTCAGAAAGCCGTGTTTTTGCACATTTTTCATACATTTACACAGATTTTTGGCAAATAGGTCAAACTCAGTCTAAACAAATTGTAAAAAATGTCAGATTTGTCTTAACGCTGTAGGGTAAGTGCCAGGAAAAGAGATGTTTGAGGCGCTCCCTCAGCTCCTTTTTCTTCGCTGTCTAGTTTCAGTTAAGTGCATGGATATAACCTGAAATCACGTCCCACACTGTATTTAAATTGTGGCTACACCAGTGATTATGTAACTGTGTCATTGGAAAATGATGGGAGTGCTGTACAGTGCAAGATCTTAGCCTTCGCCTGAAGTTTTCATGTGGTTAAAATGGAAACAATCTTCATTCATGGTACATTATTTTATTCAATGCGCAGGTACCTTCTTGTACATGTTAATTGACTATAGGCTGCTGCATGAAAATGGAGGCATAGAGCATCGATGGAGTAATGACAAGCACTTATTTCACTTGATATATTTGTAATAATATCTGGAAACATTTAAAGTACATTCTCTGTCGACTATGGGGTAGGGTTCACAAATTTTTCTTTTGTGCTTTACGTCTGTGATCCTACGTGTTTTACATTGTTCCATCAGATAGTAAAAATTTATTCAAATATTTATGAATCAACATCCATCCATCCATTTTCTATCCCTTGATTGTCGCAAGGGATCGGGGGGACCTGGAGATGAGAAGTATTTTCAGAGATTGGTTGACAATATTGTCTTCAACCCCAGTCTGAAAATCGAATACAGACATTAAACAGGAGATACAGGGTTCCACTATTTAATAAAGTCAGAATTAAGCTCCCCTTTATTCACCGCTCAATTCTGAAACTGAATATTGGATAAATCCCAGACTATGTACATGTTAAAAGACCTGAATGTTGACCTTTGTGATTGCATTGGTATGTTATGATTTTTGAATTCCTTTTTGGTCAGTTTTGTGACATTGTGAATGAACTTCTGTGATGTTAATATCAGACTTGATCTGACAGAAACGTATTATCTTATCTTCTTATTGTATCTTATGAAGACGACAGAATTTTCTTCTTCCTTGCTTTAGTTTGACCGCCACTGACAGGTGTTAACAACGGGAGCATCAGCATTTGTCAGCAGTTTTTAACTTTTCAAATCACGATTGCTGCCCTCATTAAACCTCAATTTTCTGGAGCGACATTTGCAGAATCAACTCTTTCATAGTGGCTGTAAAAACCAGTGTCAGTCATGAGCTAATAAAACATTTATTTTGTATGCAGTTAACAGGCTACATGCAAAATAAATAGGAAAATATACGAGAATGGAAAAGTTTTGCTTTCATTACATATTGGTTGGTCATTACAGGTTCAAGTCACCTGTTTGTGACTTGAACTTGTAATGAAAGTTGCATTAGTTACATAGTATTAAAAATGTTCTCTCTTTGTTCACTGTGGTTTTAATGGATTCAAGGAGAAAGAAGAAAATATTGGTAAATAGTTTTTTGAATGTACTACATGCACACACGGAGAAGATTGTGAAATGATTATTTCTGCAAGACAAGAGTATGCTGAATATACCTAAAAAAAACATGATATGACCAAAAATATAAAACAAAACCATAACATCAAGCAAATTTTCTTCTACTTTTAAAAAACGATAGTCATTGCAGATCTTAGTTTATGTGAAAAGAAAATTCACTAGGATGGATGGATTGATGTCAAAGTGTATCTCACCATATCTCTTATACAGAGTTGAATGATGGGATATCATTCCTGTGGTGTTAACTAAAATCACTTTTGCAAAATAAAAGAAGACTGTGAGGGTCCTCAGGAGTTTGTAGTTAACAACTTTGTGTGCTCAGCAGGATACACAAACCCTGTTTATGGCCAGTGATGTTGGTTTTAGATGCAAAAACACATTCCCAGGTTCAGGGGTAATTTAATGCTTACATTTGCAGACATGTAACTCCACGGCGCAGCTATAAATGCATTAAATGGAAATTATTCTATATTTCAAGCCTATCGCTTCTTTAAAATGATCAAATATCAATAGTCTGCAAATATAAATCGTCATATTTTCTTCACATAAGGCACTAGATAGATGTATGACTGGAAGAAATTTTGATTTATATTTGCGTACTCTCACTAAGACTTTGCACAAATAAAAATGCATGCCGTCTGTAGAGGTCAACACACTCTTACTATTTTTAAGCCTTTTGATTTACAAGGCCTGACAATCAGCAACCGCTATAAGTCCTATGCACATTGCACTGATTGCATTATTTTTAAATGTATCAATGCCGATATGTATGGTCCCTGTCATATTGCACTGCAGCCATAATATAGTATCTGCAGTCAAAAAGACAGTTGCACCTACATTAAGGATTTTGTGTGCAATGCATTTCAAATCATATTAAACTTGCCTTATACAACATCAGTGTTACCTGTTATGGTACATTAGCACCATGATTGATATATTAGGTGTCTTGCCTCATATTCTTTCATATTTTCACAGTATTTTTGAATCTAATGTTTCATTCAGTCTCTGTTTTTCAACCTGTTATCTCCTTTTCAGACACAGAAGAAAAGTGGAGACATGGCTCTGAGAAAAAAAAGTTGAGATAAAAAGTCCAGAAACGATCGTCTCTTTCCCCCTCCTCTGCTCCCGCCGGTTTTTTATGGTGAATTTGAGAGAAAACTAGAGAAGCGTCTCCCCCGTACGCACTCCCCCGCGTTCCCTTTCCATCCCCTTGCGAACCTTTATTCACACATTTAGTATTTATTCAACCGTTTTCACAAGGTTCCGTGCAGACAGTTCACTTAGAGATACAGCACAGCATCACAGAAGCAACGATGTGAAGAAGGTTTGTGTATCCCACACGAACCCTAATTCCACATAAACAGAAACAGAACACAATAATTTGCAAATCGCTTTCAACTTATGTAGACATTTTGTACCTTGAAAACCAGACCTAAAACCTTCCTTTGTGGCAAGGAGTACATTTAGGGTCAATTGACCCTTAACCCTTCCTTTAGTTCTGCTGCATAGTCCGGGCTGCGTCCATGTGCTTTAATGTATTTCTATTTCCTGAACCTAAATGTGAAATAACTCATCTACCGTTCGTGAACATTTCTGACCCAAAAGGTTATTCAAAACTCACAACTTCACGTTGGCTGAGGGTGAACATCATGATTTTCTGCATTACTGACATAAACACAGTCAGCATATTTATGACTTTTCTGTAAATTTCCAGAAATCAGGACGCTTTACAGAGCGTTGAGGCTGTAGTTTTATATTAAAGTCACACAGACAACATGTTGAGTTTAAAAACACCGTGCACATACTGTATAGATTTTAACTATGCTAATGTTGAGGTTACAGCATATACCACATAATTGCCTATTATGGAAATAGTCTACTATGTTAATGCTGAGGTTTCACTGATGAATCTCACTGTAGCTGTTACCGTCACTGTAAATGACCTCAGCATTAACATCATCACCTACTCACACAAACACACTTTACTTGCCATTTTCTCCTTCATTTCCTAAAGTCCACCTTCTGAAATGGGTCCCTGCGCTCATTGGATTTAACAAGGGATTATTTGCATGCGTTACATTTTACTATTTTATCAGCACTGCAGTTTTTATGGCTGATATTTAAAATGCAGAGCTGAGCAGTAGAAACACTTGGACTGCAACACATGACGTGACTTTAACTGGTGCTTTTCAGGTGTTTATGTTGCTGTAAGGCCGCAACCCTGTGTAAAATAAAGGTATCTGACTGTATTTACTCAGCTACGTATGTTTCATGCTATTTGTAACATCTTCATCACGTACAGGTTGATTAAATAAGCCTTGTGTGAACATTTATAAACGACTGATATCCTCACGGGAATCAGTAGACTTATTGTCCTGATTAGAGGTGGGTAGTACTCAAGTACATTTATTCCTTCATTTTTTTATGTATTTCTAAGAGTAGTTGTTTTGCAGAATACCTTTTACTCTCGCTCTAAATGAACTTTGGCTCCCGTCCTTAACGCGTGGGAGTCATTTTTTTACGCACCCTCGCTTTTCTACCCAGAATATCAACAAAATAAGGAAAATGATCAAGAAAATATTTACAGAATGACTAAGAACAGACAATGCGGTCGACAAAATCTAGATGAAATATGCAAAAAGGAGGAAAGCAGTGAATAAAATATTAATAAAATAAATTACCGAGAAAATTTTAACAATATAGACAAAGAAAACCAACAGGATATCAACAAAACAAGTACAAATAAGCAAAATAATTTATGAAATACTCAGAAAATTAGTGAAACAATCTATCAACGAAATGGAATCTAATCTAATCATAAATCACTTCACCTCACACCTCATTCTTTACCCACTACTTGAACAGTTTTCATTTGATACTTCATTACTCGATTTGTACATCTGCTTGATTTATTATAAAGTGGCAGTACTTTTACCTGAGTACTGTTTGTGTTTACTCTACCCACTGCTGATCAGTATCAACTCCAGTGTGCATCACTTAGTATTACAGTGTCACACACTTCCAGACAAATGTGACCCAAAATGTACCCAGGTTATGCAGGGTTTTTTTTAGTGAACTGGTTAGAGAATCATGTAGCCAGGAACCAGGACAATATTGTAAAAGAGACGTTTAATTTCAGCAAGACACTTTGGATGGGCAGCATGCGGGAGGAAATTGTGCACAACCATTTTTAACCCCTTATAGGGCACTCATTGAAATTCTAGAAGGTTTTACTCATTTTACGTTGATTTTGCTTCTTATTTTCTTTGTTTTTGTTAATTTGTCCTGATGATTTTGTAGATTTATCTTCATTTTGTTGCTAATTTTTGCAAATTTTGGTTATTTTATTCTATTCTTGATCATATTTGTCCATTTTCTTGATTATTTTGCTCAATTTGACTCATATGCTTGACTATTTTGTTTGTTCTTACAAGTGTTTGGTTCATTTTCTTTTACATAGTCTTGATTATTTTCTTAATTTTTGGTGATTTCCTTGAGTATTCTGTTCATCTCTACTAATATTCCTTGATATTTTCTTCATGATTTCAGTTCATTTTTTCATGAATTTATTTGTTTTTCCCACCGTTGGATACAGTGCAAAACTAAGTCCAAAAATAGCAAGAGAGTAGTTTCAAATTCCTCACGTCGGCTCGAGCATGACGCTGACCGTCCCTGAGGTCACAAATCCCCCGTAGCGGAGCCTGGTATCGTGAGTTTACATGACTAAACAAGTTTATAGAAGGAATATTGTTCTGATTTTTTTGTTTTTATCAGTGGTGGGTGGACTAAACAGAATTAATGTAGCACTCCAGCAGAAGCATTGTTACTTTCTAATTATTTTGACTCAAGTAGAAGTTCTCTTAAACATGAGAGTATCTCATAACAAAACTACTCAAGTAGTGAGTAACATCAACACGTGGACGTTACTAAAACAAAATATATTGCATCGAACAAATATTTTGTTCATTTTTGTTAATTTCCTTGATTATTTTTGTCATTTTGTCACTTATTTGGCTATTATTTGTTCCATTTCCTTGGTGATTTTGTTCATTTTTTGATTTGATCATTATTATTATTTTCTTTTTATCCGTGCTGTTGCTCAATTTGTTCACTTTCACTCATTTTCATGCATATTTTGTTTTTGCTTCAGTTTGTTAACTTGCTTGATTGTTTTACTCTTTTTGGCTCATTTTGTTGCTTATTTTGTGAATGTTTTTTCTTCACTTTTTTATTACACTGTTAATTTTTGTTAATTTACTCTATTATTTTCGTCACTTCTGCTAATTTTGTTTCTTCTGGGGTTTTTTTTTCTGTTCACTTTGCTGCTTATTTTGTTCACGTTTTTGTGATTATTTAGTCTATTTTCTTGCTAGGTTTATTCATTTCAATAGTTCCTCGTTTGGTTAGGTATTTAAATTTGTTTGGTTATTTTGTAGTTTTATTCCAACTCACTGAGGTGAAGCCAAATGTGTGTGAGTAAAGGTGCTTCTTTTACATCGCAAACATAACCGAGTAAATAAAAAATTATTCCGCAAAACACCTCTTTGAAGCACATTTTTTAATATAACTTATATGAAAATGAGTAAATGTACTTGAATTCTCTCTGAATATGATTGTTTAGCTTAATTCAGAAGAAAGCTGGCGAGGTACTGTAGGGGATTTATAGGTGGAGAGGGCGTCACCCTGTGCAGCACAGAATTGGCAGAATGAATGAACATGGTCACAGATTTAAAGGTGCATTAACTGGGTGACTGAGATCACAAATACAGTAGCTGGACAAAAGCTCAGGCTCTTCATATTGCCTGAACTCACATATGGCTCCGCTTCCTTCAGAACATTATGAAAAAACCTGATAACATGCATAAGATTTACTCACTTGTATTTTCTACTTTTATTGTTTTCTTTGTTTTTTTTGCTGTTTTTGTGGTTTATTTTGTTTGTTTGCTGTTCGCTTTTGTATATTTTGCTCATGTTTGTTACATTATTTGACTATTTTTTTTTCAATTTGGGTGATTTACTGGTTTTTACTGTTTCCACAGCCCATGGTAAAACTCCTCATATTTAGTAGCCAAATGTAACTGAGTAAAAGCATATTGTTTTATCAAAGTAAATATAAGTGGAGTAAAACTTATTCTATTAAAAAAATCCTCCTCTCAGGTGTACATTTTTAGAACTATGCAGAAGTAAAGAACTATGCAAGTACAGTTGACATAAAAATTAAATCGAACTCAATTAAATTGCCCCTGCGATGAACTGGCGACTCATCCAGGGTGTACCCCGCCTTCGCCCTAGGTCAGCTGGGATAGGCTCCAGCCCCCCCAGCCCCCCCATCACCACCAGTTCTTGTGATGTTAATCGTCCACTGCAGCTGCTCCTCAGAATGACGTGAAGAGGATGGTCCACGTTGGCCATGTGTGTAAATGGAGCCATTTAATAATAGCTCCATTTGCTTCCTGTCTTGTTAACAACTGAATGTATATGCAACTCCAGCTACAGTGAGACACTAGTGGACCTGTCTGTGGCTGGATCTGAGGCATCATGTGCATGCGTTAAGGCTATATGACATAACATAGACAAAGATCAGCATAAAAGTGCATTCAGACTATATGTGCGTGTCTGTGGTGGGAGAGTGGGTGGGTGGGTCCGCACGGAGTTTAGAGGGTTCCCTGTGCCTCACTGTTTGCCGCCATCTTCCTTCCTGTTTTACTGTCTCTCGCTTCCTGTCAGCTGACTCAGTCGGACAATCTTGAGCTGGTAAACATGTGCACCGCTGCCTCTGTACATGCGCTGTCACTGCCAGAAAAGGGCGTAGGATTCATTTGAACATGTGGGGTGGGGGCATTTTTGAATCCTCCCCATTTTCTGTGTTTGTGGTGAATTGTTAATGCTCTAGTTTGTATCTTTTCTGCATAAGTTAATGGAGCTGACATAAAATAGACAAGAAAATTAACAAAATAAACAAGAAAATGAATAAAATAAGCAACAAATTAACGGCAATGAACAAAATAACGAAGAAATTATAGCCAAGCAAATGGAGCAAATAACCAACAAAATGAACAAAAAAAATCAACAAATTGAGCAAAAATGAACCACAGAAGCAAGAAAGTGAAACAAATAAAAAAATGAATCAAATACGCAAATAAATGAGCAAAATTGAAACAAATAAAGAACAAACTGACCAAAGCAAGCAACAAAATTAGCAAAAATGAACAAAATTACCAAGAAAAGGAAGCAAATAAGCAAGAAAAAAGCAAATAAGCAAGCAAATGAACAAAATAAGCAACAATATGAAGAACAGTGAGCAAAATAGGCAATAAAATACAACAAAAAATTCATAATATACTGACATAATGTCTGTTTTTTGCTGTATGCAAAAAACAATCCACTTACCAAGACAAGTTTATGAGTTTTATGCTTTAAAGGTAAAATACTGTAATAATATAAACATGTTTAAGAATTAAGAATGAACTGTTTAAGTTAATAAAATTATTGTAACTTACTGAGAACAATGACTAAATCAACTAAACAAAAAGTAATAAAATAATCCACAGAAGGAACAAATGAATGTAACAAAAAATTCACAAAAAATGACAAAATACCCAAGACAATGAACACCAATGAACAAAAGAAAAGAATGATCAAATAGTGTACAAATAATATACTCAACAATGAGCAAAACTGCTATTGGGTAGGGCAGGATTTACATATCATCTAAACTTTCCTCTCAAAACATGTATTATATTTTAGATTGTCCAAAGTAGCCACATTTAGCTTTGATGACAACTTTACACTCTCATTATTCATTGATGAGGTAGTTACCTGTCAAAGTTGCAATTTCAATTGTATTTATTTGAATGGCACAGTGCATGTTAATGAACTTTACACGGAGCATAAAATGTAAACATGCTGGATTTTAGCCAAATAACGATTTGCATCCGTTGTCACCCCAGGAGTTAAAATAGAGGCATACTGTCGTAATACAATTAACAAATAAAATAAATAATACATTGTCCAATAAAATATAATTGCACTACATGTATGAGTCCAGTTGTACAGTACCGTATTTTCCGCACTATAAGGCGCACCTAAACGCCGTCTATTTTGTCCAAATATGACACTGCGCCTT
>JAQQAE010011997.1:0-13353 GCA_029823295.1 Pseudamia nigra | reverse complement strand
CACGATGATTAAGGGGTAGAAAATGGATGGATGGATGTAGCAAAAATCAACAAAAATGTAGTTTTTATGTTTTTATTTTCAGAGAAAATGAACAAAAATGAATAAAAACAAACAAAATGATCAAATTTAAAGAGAAATAAATAAAGAGAACTACAGACTGAATTAACCACCAAAAATGAACCAAATAATCAATAAAATGAATAACTAAAAAGGCATGAATGCTTTTGATTTTTTAAAATCTTGTGACGTACAATTACCTTTTCTACATAAACTTACCTTATTGGACTTCGCAGGCTGTACTAATCTTAACAAATTACTAAATAAAATGTACTTGTAATTGATCAGCTACCCTTCAATTTAGATCCTAAAATCAAACCTGCATTACACAAAGGGTAGAAAAGAGGTAGACTCACTTTAATGGGTCATAAATAAAATTGAATTTTATTTCCTAATCGGCCAGATTTTATTTCATCACGTTCAAATCATTATTTGTTTATTAGAGGCAGAAGTAGAGTCAGCTCCGTGAAGTGTGGAGACATATTCAAACATTTCAAAATAAGACCCAGTGTCCATCCTCATCCATACCTCTTGCAACTTGTTTTTGGAATTATGCAAAACAGGCCCACTACAGCCTACTGTAGTGTGTAAGTGCTGTCAAAGTAAGCAGTTAGTCTCTGTACTGAGTCAAAGGCTGCATAAACTGTCCGCCAATACACGCTGTACATGCATAATTTTTCTAATGAGGCCCTCGTCTCTAAGCATGTATGAATATGTGAAGTGAAGGGAGCAGCATGTGGTTGTGTGTGTGTGGGAGTGTTGGTGATGGGGGGCTTTGTCTCTGATAACTATCGCTGACTTGGTTAGGGCGAAGGTCTCTGATATCTCCCAGCCATCGACACACAGTGTTGCTGTTGAGACTCACCTCACAGTCACCCACTGTTCCTCTCCTCTTCCTCTCTCCTTTGCCTCCTCTCCCCACTCACCTCTCTCTCATTGATTCCCAGGGAGTTTCAGTGCAGTTGTGTTTCTCATGCAGGGTGTGTCTGGATGGCTGCTGCAGTGTGACCAGCACCCCTACTCCCCTCGAGCCCCTCTCCTCTCTCCTCTGCTCTCTCTCTCAGATCCTCCTCTACCCTTTCGCCCTCCAGTTCTTTCTTTCTGAACTCCTCCTCACGTTCGCATCACCTCCCCTCCCTCCTCTCCTTTCCACTCCTCTCCTCTTCTCCCCTTCACGGCTGCATCTGACTGCACAGGTCTGTTTGGCATGCAGGAGGCTCCTGAGGCCTGGCGCGTCTAAAGGGCAGAGCACCCAGAGGCAGGAGACGCGCCCTTACTGACAAACACCATCTACCCCAGACCTCAAGCAGCTCAGAAACCAAAACACCAGTCGCAGACCAGGAACCAAGTCTAGGTCTGGCCTCATGCATCTCCAGACACCTTAGCTTCACGTCTACAGTCTTATCCCTGACAATGGGAGCGGTAACCTCTGCTTATTTTGAGGGCAGATTGCTCATCTGCTCTCAGGTGTTAAATGCCATGCGTATGGATCAAAGGATCTGCCTTGAGAAGTGCATTAAGTATGGATTGGCCTTCTACAGACTCACAGAAAGAGGAGGTTGTTGAGAAACTATGACAAAGATTAAAAGAGTTGGAGTACTAGAAGAGGGAAAAAATGGAAGGATAAGAAAGACGTGGAGGTGTAGTAAGCCCATGTAAGGTGGAAGCTGGGTGTCTCCCTCCATCCTTCATTCTTTTATTCCTACCCATATTTTGACTCTTTCAAATGCATTTACATGTGCTAAGGTATTTCCCCTGGGAGCATGACTCCAATTCAGGGGGTAAGATAAGCCATCAAAGTCACTGACAGAGAGGGCGTATGGGTTACTCAATGACAGGCGGAGAAGAAGACAGTCTGGAGAGCTGCTACGACTTGTGCGCGCACACACACACACGCACACCCCCACACACACACAGAAACATATTCACACAAACAGTGCACAATGGTTTCTACTGTATGAGTTGTACCTTTACTTTTCTGTAGAAAAACTACACAAAGAAGATAAAGAGGAAACCAGAGCTTATTTTGCACCTCTGTTCACAGTACATCAATGAACATACACCCACTTATACAGTGCATACGGTTTTGCACGTACAATGGCATTTTCTCCCCAACAACTGCTCTTGTTTAGTATGCGCTTCCTTTGGTCTTGAGGAGGAATGATCCTCACTCTAATGAACTAGGGCCTGCCACTTGAATGTAAAACAGGATTTAACCCGTCTTCAATGTCAGAGCCCCTCCCTGGGGCTGCTTCAGACAACACACACACTCGCAAATTCATAGAGATGCATACACACATACACCTACACACACAAGCACACGCACACACATGCACTTGGTTGATGCAGACCCACATATAGTCTTCTCTCCTCAGTGAGATGCTCTGCATGTACTCATAGACACACTCTGTTGTCTCATCTTCATTTTCAAACCTATTTACAGGCAAAGACTTTGTTGAAACAAAAACAGTTTAAAGTTTCCTCCTGGTTGAGCTCACCTGCCTGACATACTATGGTTCTTATTATGGATCAATATTAGCTTTTTAGTTCCCGATGCATGTTGGACTGTCCACCTGCTTCTTTGATACATGCTTCCATTGTTCTATTCTTTTATTCTACCACAGGCTTGTAAAATGTCCTTGGAAACTAGGGAATGTGTATTTAAAATAGAAAGCCCCACACAACAAAAACATTTAACACCTGTATATAAATGTCTGTTAAGTGTCTTGAATGTTTATGTGTCTGAAAAGGAAAAGTATGTAATAACTGCTATTGAAAAAATTGTAAGATTAAAAAACATACATGACCCTTATATTGAGGGTTAACTATTATGTAGTACAATTGCTTTTATTTATTTTCACATTCTAACTTTGCTTATCAGGTGAGTGGCAATTCTTTCATTTATGCACATTCGAGAAGCAAAAAAGAAACAAGGAAACAACGAGCTGTGCTCCTCTACTGGAATATTTTATTGTTATTGTCATTTGTAGCACTGTTTTTTCTTTTTACATTTGTCCATTTTATTTGATGAGTGGGCGGAGTATTCACAAAGATGAGAGGATAACGTTAGATTCACAGTGATGGGTTAGGGAGTTAGCTATTTAATTCAACAAAAAACACTCATACACGCTCACAGTTATACAATCATCCACACACACACTCATACGCACACATTTTTCCATTAAACACCCAAGTATACAGTATGTGTGCTCACATATTTGTATGTGACAGCTACAAGATGGGTGTGTAGTGCATCTGATCTGAACAATTTTTTTTCTTTTTCTTTTTTTTCTTCTTTTTTAGACATCAGACAAGCTGTGCGCTCAAATCAGACAGCTCATTGTAATCTCAGTCTGAGAGAAATAAAATGTACATATAACATCAGTGGTATTTCAGATAATACAGAGAATGTTACATTGCCTGCATTCTAACCAAAGAACAGATCCATTTTACATTTTTCATACCAAAGTGCTCAAGAATGTTTTGATTCTTAATTCCTACATAAATTGCATTGTTGAAAATGTTACTGAGAGTAAAAGTTGATGAAAAAAGGTTTAAATTGTAAATATCACATTTTAGACTGACAATGTGCATCATCCTGTCTGTGATGCGCTTCAGTTCAAACCGAATATTAAACACTCTGAATTGAAATGTAAAAAGTGGTACATTTTCCTCATATAAAATGTGTTTTTTATTTGTTTTATGTCTGAAAGAGGCTTGACATAGTTTGTATAAAACTGGGAATTTAGAGTGCTTTCCCTTTTGAGCTTTTCACTAAGGAGTTTATTCCCATTTAAACAAACTGAGTTGAAACAAAATCAGGTGTTCATTTTATTGACCACTAATGTCAACATGGTCTGTTTTTCAAAATGATCATTTATCTCCTCAGCTACTCTGTGGTCAGATTATGAGACTAATACTAATGGCTGCTCTTGCATTGTTTTGTGTTTTAATAGGGCCACACAGAGAACATTAAGTGGTGAAGTGCTTTGATTTCACACCAGAACACACTGAAGTAAGTGCTCAGAATAAAACACAGAGGTTGAAATGATAACAAACACTTTTGTCCAGCACCATTTCCCTCATAAAACATTTTTCAGAAATATCTTTTTTTTTTAAAAAAAAAAAAAAAGAGAGAGAGAAGAATAAAAAAGGTATTTGGGTGATATTGTGCATCCATTAAAACCATTAAGTCTGACTTGACAAATTTTTCACATTCTTCCATCTGTTTCATTCGGTGAATTAAAAAAAAAAACAATAAAATCTTAAAAATAGAAACAAGAATATGGCTTTCTGACACAAACACAATCATACAGAATATACTACAATTAATATTCAGTCAAACAAATGAGCTTCCCGCAATCAAACAACAGAATCAGTATCCTGTCTGCATTGCATTTTCTCCCCTTATAGATAATGGAATGTCTGGGACTATATTATTCCTATTTTAGTCCCCAACAATGTGCTTTAAGTATGGCTGGTTGATGAGTGCTTATTTTTTTTAATTATTATTTTGAATCTCAATACAAAAACACCAGAGGGCTTTCTCCATCTATTTTAAGGGAAACCCTTTATTCACATTCTTACCTTGACCCCAATGTAAGAGATGATTTGTATAATACTGCAATAATAAAAATTTATACTCCAAAGTTCAGTAACTTTCATTCCTACAGACAAATGTCCATTTCTGTCTACTGGCTTTAGGGTTAATTGGGTTAATTGGGGTGACAAAGGGATGAGGAGGATGTGAGCTGAGGGTCTTTATGGTTTTTTTTCTATATACAATATGGCTTCTCTGAGTGGAAGAGACACAGAAATCAACACAGTCACAGAGCAGAGTTCATTATTGTTGTGAAGACAGAAAGTCTTGGGGGACATTCAGTCAAAAGTTACCATGTCCTGTTTTTTCTGAAAGTCTCTGTCACTTATCCAACAATCAGACACAGTGATTCCCTATGGCAGCCACTTGTCACATACTTTAGATTGCAGTTAATCAACTCATTGTCCAATTAGTAACATCCTTAGAGGTTTAATGTCCTGCCACTACTGTCCCCCCTGCCCTTTTCAATCTCTCTTTCTATAGTCTGTCACTCTGCTCCATCTTTCATTTTCCTCTCCGTGTTCTCTTTAGGTCTCAGTCCTCCTCGGAGCCTGCAGCCCCCCTCAGTCCATTCATACAGAAGGGCAGGCTGGAGGAGAAAGGGTTGTCAGATGGGGAGAAACCACTGAAGGGTGGCAGGCCGGCCAGCCGCTGTAGATGGGGGAAGAAAGCTGGCGGGGGTCCCTTGTGGTGGTCTGAGCGTAGCTGCAGGCCATCACCATGTCCTGTACTGTGGTGGTGGGTGGGGGGCAGCTCAGGTGGAGCATAGCGGATAGTACTGGGGGCATAGAGGCTCTGAGGGCCCTGTGGACCGAGAGCGAGAGGGTGGAAGAGGACTCGACCTGCTGCTCCGCCCGCAGCCAGTCTCTGGAGCAGCTCAAAATCAGGACCAGCACCTGCGGCGCTGCTTCCTCCGCTGCTCCGACTCACCGACACAACCCGCTCCTCACGGGGCAGCGGAGATGACACGGACATGGCCGGGGACAGAGCTGGGGAAGGGGGAGTGAACAGACCTTTTGGGGGAGCTTCACTGCTGGAGGAGGAGTCAGGTATTGGGGTAGTGGGGCTGTCACCATTAAGACTGCTGGAGGGAGTATGTACATGTGTGGGTTGTGGCTGGGTGGTGTGTGAGGTGGAATTCTGTGTATGTGACCCCCAGCGCCCCCCTGTGGTCAGGGTTTCGTGTTCAGTCTTGATGCTGGGGCTGCCGGGCAGGGGAGAGGGGGTCACTACACTCTTCAGCTGCTGGATCACAGCTCGGCCGTTGTGCACTCTGCCCCCCCTCTCCCCTCTATTTGGGGTGTCTCCTCCTCTACTCTGTTTACCTCCTCCCCTGCTCTCTTCTTGTTTCAATCTGTCACTGTCTGCCCCCTGGTCCCACTCTGTCTCTTCCTCATCCTCCTCCCCCTCACTTTCGCTTGCAAGGTCCGAGGATGCTGACACACTCTCTTCAGCATGACGGAGATCCTCCAATCTGCGTCGGGATTCAGGGGGGGCACCCTCAGGCTCGGACCTCAGCAGGCGCTTCCTCCGGTCCTCCGGCTGGACAGCAGCGGCTGTGAATTTCTCTCTGGCTTTAGTGTCGGGGTCAGTCTTACCTACTGAGCTTTTCACCGACTGTGAACCTGAGGAGAAAAAGAGAGTAGTTATAATAAGAAGACACATAGGCAGGTGCTTTTGGGTCAGTAAGCATCATGTGACGTTAGTCCTGTTTGTGCTGCAGCCTACCTCGGGCCTGTGGGGAGCTATCAGTGGGAGAGGAGCTAACTCGAAGCCGTTCTGCTCTTACACTCTCTGGTAGCTGCAGCAGATCAAGGGGAGTGTCGGGCAGCTCCGTTCGACTATAAAATGGATGGATGGATGTATGGAGAGTAAAAGTGAAAATAAAAAATAGAGAGGAAAAAAGTGAATATATACACAAATGATCATCTGCCACTTAAAACCACTTACAGTTAAAAAAAACTAGTGCTGTGCTGATTTGAATGAATACTTAGAGATGAAAACAACATATAATCAGCCTAATAACAACCTCCAATAGCCAAACTACCTCATAGCCTGCTAACCTCCACTGAACACACACCCAGTTCTCCAAACAACAGCCCTCATCACACATATACGAGCGCTGAAACAGAGTGATGGGCAAACCACATCCCTCAAGACACACACACTCATACACACACAGACACACACACACATTCCACTCAGCAACCCACCTATACACAGTTAAGCTCAGACAAGGAGGAGGCTGTTGGAGAAGTTAATGAGCTCTTGTAATTACAACACTAATTAACTAAAACACCATTCAGCCCCAAAATTCTGACATCCATTTGTTGTAATTATATAGCTTCAGTCCAATTAGTATTGAAATGCAGCCTACTCCTCTTGTTTTTATCTCACTGCTCCACTGCTCCGCATGCACTCATGTGACGTTCTGTGTTTATTAGAGTGCACGTAGCATCTACATGTATGCGCATCTGAGCCTGAGTGTGCACAAGACAACAAATAAAAGGAAAAGGATATTTATCTCAAGTTATTGCAGTTGTGCTGTAAATAAATCAAACAAAAGTAATACAGAATTTAAATAATTGCTCCATAATAAGACGTCATAGATCATGTCTAACACTTCAGAGTGAAAATATTAAATTGCTTAAAATAATGATACTGTGAACTAAAGTGTAAAGAAATTGCTTTTAATAAACAATTTCAAACAGGCTCTAGAAGTCAATTAAATTTGGACCTATCAAGTTTTCAACAGCACATGCATTTGATCTAATGTACACATTTTTGATGCTTTACAACTGCAACTGCTCCTAATATTTGTCCGTTTTATTTGCAAATGCAGAATTGATCGTTTTGTGCAGTATTGGGTTTTACTGTAGTTCATTTTGTTAATTATTTTGCTTTGTTTTTGTCCATTTTAGAAGATATACATTTATAGCTATACAAATAAAATTGAATTGAATTGAATATTTGTGGTCAATTTATGGACAGTTTTGTTCATTTTTGCTCATTTTGTTGATTATTTTGTTCACGTTTGTTGGTCATTTTGATTGCATGTTCATATGTGTGACTACTTTCCTCATTCTCTGTTCATGTTTGCATTTCCTTGTACATTTTTTCTTCCTTCTGTTCATTTATGGCTGTTTGAGTTAATGTTGTGAACACTAATCTTCACAATAGTAAATCAAATCCTTATTTTTATTTATGTGATTCTCGTTTATATATATTTAAAGGGTAAATGTATCAAAAGAGGATTCATCCACAGTAGAAATTAACTTCACAATCAATTAACTTAAAATATTACTAGAAATGATCACAAAAAGCTCTTAAAAGCTTTACATTCAAGAGTCTTATATACGTGGGTAAGTAATAAATTAAGCACGCATGTATAAAATATTACACATTACATTGTTGAGTAGTCTAAATTGAACTCTACTGTTTAATTTTAATAAGCACTGGTAATATTTTTGCTTTAAAGTCAAGTGCACTTATCAGTTTTCTCATTTATGGAGTAAAGGATTGAATCTCGTCTTGTATTCTCTCCCAATTTCCTCATCCATCCCTTCAAAGCATCTGCAGATCTGAGCCCAGTGCTCCTACCTACCATCCCGGAAAACAACTGTGACTGACCTGAGAACGTAGTTGACCCAGATGACGTTGCGTTCATGGGGGGCTTTGTGGTTGATGGAGACAGTGGCAGTGGACTGGATCCACAGGTAGCCCCCTCTTCTCTGGAGCCAGCGATAGTAACCTGTAACTACCTGGCCTTTCCTCAATACTGTGGCAACGGCAGTAAAACAGCAAAGGGGAAAAAGAAAAGAAGCTTTTTAAGAGTTTGGTAGTTCATGATAATGGCAGCAGAGGGCGCTTGTCTCAACGTGACACATTTCAACAGGCTATCCTCACCTTCAAGTTCAGACACTGTGAAGGAAACCAGATGAATCTAGAACCACCAGGATGCAAAACACCTACAAGAGCCTAATGCAGCCAAGCGCCAATTCTAGTCCACAAAATGCCTCTGTCATTGTATTAAGTAAGTCTCTTCACAAAGGAATGTCTCAAGCAATAACATGAGTTTGTTTATTCATTAGGAGTTTTAAAGTTAAACGTCTTTAAAACACTAAGTGCTTTACATGCCATCATTACAAATCAGTGTAAAATAACAGTCAAATGAGTGTTAGAACAATGTGTTTGGATCATAAATCTCTGTCTCTACACTGTTAGAAATGATTTAACACATATTTATTATTGCACATAACCAAAGGCTGTTACCTAAAAACTTTCATTCAACATAGTCGTAACCCTTTAAAGCCTGAGTTATCAAAAAATTGCCAGAAAATTCAAATTCTTTGAAACTGGAGTGTAAATTTGACCATGAAACCAATGAGAAAAAAATATGCAAAAACACTTTGTATCAGTGAGTTTTGTTTTGCATCGTATTTGATACATCAGGCATTTGTTGTTCACGTGTTTTTTTAAAATAAACAAACAAAAACATACGTACAGACCACAACAGTTACTTAAAATTTAAACAGAACCCGTGTACCACTCCTTTGCTACAAATGTGTTTTAAAAAAAAGTGTTTTTCAAATGCAAAAAAATGTAACTGTTTAAACTGAGCTAGGCTTAGGGCTTAGGGGGATGCCGTTGTGGATGACCCCTCTGAAGGTCATCAGTGGCTTGCCTTCTGCCTCCTACTAAATTGTCAGCACATTTATTTTATTGTATTCCACCAGTTTTTAAGGAAAAAAATATTCGACTAATGAATGAAGGGTCTAGAAAACATACTGTATGTATCAAATATGATGTGTTAGGCTTTTCACATCATATTTTGATTAAAAATACACAAGCCAGATTTTACCTGGTTTGTGTATTTTTAATCTGTTTGCATTTTGATTGTATTTAACAACAGGGATGTAAAAGTAAAAAACCAAGTGATGGCCAATTGAAAAACAGCTGCAGGTACATTTTTCTACACAATATACTCACAGTCCTCGTGGCTCTGTCTGAGATTTTCCAGATCTTCCACATGGACAAAGTGGTAACATGTATGTCCCACCACCTCTGCTGGAGTCAGATCCATATACTCTGAGATCCTGAAACAAAAAATAAATCAGAAACACATTTGTGAACAAAACAGAAGCAGATGTGTCTTCACAAGCCACCAAATGGCTGAGCGCTGTGCCAAACACACTAAAAAAACATGACAGTGGAAAAACTCCAAAAGCAAAAATAAACAATAATCTGCACTATCAGGCTGTTATTGGGGTTTCTCACACATTGACTCCACATTAAAAACCTACCTGTTTTCGCAATATGTGACCTGTAGGTCCATGTTCACTCGGAAGACAAACATGTGACTCTCCATGCGGACTTCATTAAGCGTGGACGGTGGGAGTGTGTGTGCCAGCGCAACCAAACCCATCGGTCGACGCACTGATCGGGAGGATCCTGGAACAAGTGCAGGGCGGCAGCGAATCCGACCCGTCACATGAATTACCTGACAAACATACACATTACAAAAATAAAACAATCTGAGATAAGATAGCAATAAGTATCCCTATCAATTATAAATTTTTCTGAAATAAAAAATAATACACAAATTTAGATTTTTAAAAAGCCACACTAGTATGACAGCTCTGGGTGCAGTAAACTCTCTTATGTGCAGCAGTCCAGTGTGAAATAAGGTCATAGCCATAAAACACCCTGAAAACCATCACCTCGAGAGTGCTATTAAACACCAGCAGTGAAAACATAGTGACAAGGATCTCATCGTCATGTTACTC
Source organism: Pseudamia nigra (assembly GCA_029823295.1). Lineage (NCBI taxonomy): Eukaryota > Metazoa > Chordata > Actinopteri > Kurtiformes > Apogonidae > Pseudamia > Pseudamia nigra. Next base: position 2,910 of record JAQQAE010011997.1, on the reverse strand, counting down.
TGCCAGGAGCCAGCAGCTGAATGGGGAAACTATGCACAGTACACAGTGTTTCTATTTGATGATTTTGTACCTTGTATCCAGAAGACTTAACGTGCAGGCCTCTTTTGGTGAGTGTGGACTTCATGCGGATGAAGAATCCACGGTCAGGAGGATCATCAGCAGGAGAATTAGGACTTGACGGAGCTGCTCAGGATGACAGATGAGGCAAAACAGGAACATTTATCACGTGGTCAGATATTTATCATTTACAGGGCTGCTCAGAAATGTGTTGTTTTATTTATTTGAATACTTTTCAATTTGATTATGCAGATTTAACCTTTTTATGCATGTTGTCCAACATACTACCCTACAAAGGCAAAGTGACAGTGATGAGGTGACATGAAAAAAATTAAGGCACAGGCAAATAAAAATACAATAAGTCAGTAAGTATTTTGACTTAGAATGAACAAAATAATGATGAAAAATGAACAACACATGAAGCAAAAGGTACAAAATAGTAAGGAAAGTGAACAAAGTCAAAAAGGGAACAAATCAATCATGAAAATGAACCAAATTAGATGAAAAAAATGAACAGAAATAAACTAAATAATAAGACTTTTTTTTAAAAAAGGAGAAAAACAAAAAACAATCTACGAGTTGCACTTTTTTTTTCTCTATTTCACTGTATAATTATTCACATAAATTAAAAGCCTCAGTATTTGCAACAGTAGGCATTATTTCTCATGTGACTGATATTTCTATGTTATTTCTCGTGTGACTGATTCATAATTCAGTTTTTATACATCATCAAATAATAACTAAAGCATGATTATGATTGTATTTCACTAAACTGACATGTCCTCATGTACACAATTTAACCATTTTCAACCACTACCTTACTCAAAATAAATAACGTTTTAAATTACATATTAAAGATTGGTGTATGTACCACAGTTTTAATAATTCATGCATGAAGGGGTTAAACAGTTGAATGTGACACAATAGTGCTTCGTTTTTTATTTTTACATATGGACCATATATTCAGTACCAGGTTCAGGGGTGCCAGCAAGGGAGGAAGTGGATGCAGAACTTGACGCGCTTTCAGGTGCAGTGTGGCAGCCGGCCTCAGCCCTCAGATGCGGCCTGATTCCCAACCGCTCGGCCATCTCGACGTGGTCCGCTGGGTGGATGTAGTCGAACACACTGCTGCCAGTCAGCTCCACCTGAGAAGATGCACATACACTGTTAAAAACTGAAGCAGAGCGCACAAATATCTGCACAAAAGTGAGCACACACACACACTCTTGCCCGCACGCACACAAGGAAAATCAATATATGTTATGACAGGAAAATGAAAGCACTGCTCTGGGTTACAACTCAACAAGGAGTGTGGAGGATGTAAGACATTCCCCACAAACACACACACATGCACATACATTTAAGTCCAGTCCCAGAGGGATGAGTGGCTACAATATTACACAAATAAAACCAAGGGAGATAAAAATCAATTGTATTTGCTGATTAGAAACAGGTGAACTCCAAGTATCTCCAAAGGTCACATTACAATTCTTCTTATTCCCCGTGTCCCTCCTTGCTCCTTCATTCAGTTACAGCCAGCAGTCTATCCCAGCAGGCTTTAAGAACAGCAACAGCTCATACAGCTCTATACGATCCTATCATCATAATGCATCAAAGTCGCATCTCTAATCATTTAAAGGCAATAATGGTGCTGCTCTTGCATAGCATCCATAAAAGGAGCACAATCAGAGCAGGTGTGATTCCATCTGAAGCTGTATAAATGAGCATGCGTGGATGAGTGTGTGTGCGAGAAGCAGAAAGGAGGGGGAACCTGCATACTTACACACGTGTATGCCGCTTCTATTACATTTGTGAATGTGCGTGTGTGAGCTTGTGCATGTGTGTGCCAATACTATTCCATCTGATAAAGCCGTGGCTGCAGCAGCCTCACACCCTTGTCTGTAGGACACAGCCATTTATTACCGGATTAGAGCCATTTACTGCAGGCTTTATGGGAGCTTCAGCAGGCCTTCAAGGACATCACAGCAAGAAGAGAACAGGGGAAAGTGGGAGTGGGAGAATCAGAGCGACGGACGATGAGGGGTGAAGATAGAGAAAACCCCGCTGAGTGAGGGAGGATAAGTGATAGTGGGAGGTTCTCATTCCCAATGATGCAGCTTAATATTTTAGGGAATACCCCTTTTTTAGCCACACATAATAACATCCTAAAAAATTATCAGATTCTATCGCTATAAATAAAAAAATATGATACAACCATGCATTGACAAAAGACGAAATAAAAGCTCCGTATTGTACCAGTTTTACTCTATTGGTTTTGGCCCAGAATTTTGGAGTTGGCATCTAAAAGTAGATTATGTTTAAGGCCTTAAAATGTTATGTCTTACTAAAATATAAATCTGTCTTCTAAATGTAATCTCAGCATTCACATATCAGCAGTGTAATCACCACAGTAGGTGTCGAATTTCTCTTCTGCATTCCTTTTGATTCTGACATCAAGACTGACTCATTCATTAATTCTTAAAAATGTAGAGTCTGCATTTACACATTAACAGGCAGAATATTTGACAAGTAAAGGGACTGGGTTTGGTTTCTAAAACTCTGCATGAACCACGCTTCGGGCATTTTTGGTACCGTTTACGTCAAGATTATACATTAATACATTGTCCGTCCATCTGTTACTCATGTTATCTTTTCAAATCTTTTCAATCTTTTCCAGCCAGGATGCTTGTAGTTTTATGAATAATAATTCTTCTGCAAAGGCGACTCTTGTCGTTTTTAAACAAGAACTAAATTTACCTCGGCTCAGAACACTGGAACCAGCCATCTGAAAGAGACACAATCCCCTGGTCCTGTGGTATTGGAAAACAAGGTAGAGAGACAAACAGGCCCTTA
>JAQQAE010011996.1:0-13353 GCA_029823295.1 Pseudamia nigra | reverse complement strand
TGGTGTCCTTGAAGGCAGCAACAAATTCTCCAGCTGTGGTGGATGTGATGGTTCGGCGACGACCGGCTGGAGTGAGAGATTTGGCTGCAGGAAGAGGGACCTTAAATTCAAATATGACAGGGAAATGGTCTGAAATGCAGGTATTACTTATTTCTGAGATGGATATGGACAGCCCGTAGGAGATGATCAGGTCCAGTGTGTGACCGTGTCATGATCCACGAGAACTGTATTTTGTTCACAACTTGCTGTGTAATAATAATTTTGTTCATTATGTGCTATGTTTCTCACAGACAAACTTTGCTGTGATACCAACAGGTTGAAGCAGCTGCATATAGGGAGTCACACCTTTAAATACAGTGTAGAACATACTGTAATTATGAATTGTAAACCTTGAACTTGCTTTGCAACATTAGTTTGGGTACAATGTGCAACCATGTCTTAAGGGGAAACAAATGACTTTGATTTCATATTTATTCAAAATCATAAGGAAAAACTTGTCTTTGCACACATTACAAGGCTGCTGCCAGATCACCGGTGGGCCTGTATCCTTGAGATAAAAACAACTTTGGGCCCTCATTTGTTCGGGTGTCATCATGCACTTTTCTCGTGTTACTTCACTCATCTCATCTTCACTTCAGAAAAAGTCTGTTTCCCTCCAGAATTTGGTTGTGAGCGATCCACGGGCAGGAAGGCAGATGTTTTATTCAGCAGCTAAGCGATAAGAGGGGGAAGTGTGATTATGATAGCGATCGGCCATGCATCGATACTCGACCCTCTGAGTAACGTGACACCCTGCAGCGCATCGATCGGCCTCGGCAACCGGAGCCTTCGCCGCAGTTTGTTTTCAAGCAGAGCCACGGACCTGGGTGTCAGAGCTGCCAGGCCAGGTGGAGAGAGGGAGGAAGAGGAGGGAGGAGGAGGAGGAGGAGGAGGAGACAGAGAGGGTGTCATCAGCGTAAACACACAAACACTGCCTTCACTCATCTCTCTTTAAGTGTGAATGACAGTAACTGCAAGGACACCGTCAGTTACAGCCAAAACAAGAGGGATCAGGTGTATCGGCTGCTGCATGTCGAGCCCAACCTATTTACAAACAAGGGCTGTGGTGGGAACGAAAGAGGCTGAAACCGGAGGATAAATGGGCCTTTTAGTGTGTTTGCACTTAAACAATAAAAGCCTAAAATTCAGCATGAGTGGACGTACATAAAATGTTTTCTGTGGTTTAACTGATGAGCTTTATATTGTTGCTTTTCTCACACTTGGAGTCAGTCAGGACCCAAAATGGACTATGGAACCTGCTTCACAGGCTCAACAATCTGACAGTAATTTCTTCATTTTCTGGATTATTTCATTCATTTTAATCCTCCTGTTGTCCTCGGGGTCAAAATGACCCGCCACTGTGAGGAAACAGGGTATATACAGAAAATGAGGACAATAGGAGGGTATTCATTTAGTTGATTATTTGGTTCATTTTCCTAATTATTTTGTTTATGTTATCTATTTTCTTTTCAATTTTCTTGATTGATTCATCATTTATTTTGAGCATACAGTATATACGAGAGAGAAAATTAGTACTACTGTTGCTCAAAAAGGGGGAATAAGTAACACTTATGTTCTCCCACCCCCTTCACATAGAGGAGACCAGGTACTTTTTGTTTTAACCCCTATAACTGACTGAATTTTTGAGCTACACTTCTCAAACTTTTATATAAAATATCCACATTTGTTCACTACAAATGGCAATAATTCAAAACCCTGCAAGAATATCGCAGACCTTGTGTGTTAAAGTAAAATCCATGGTGTTCCTTTGCTACAACCTACCTCACTACCAGGTTGGGTTGTAACACATGCTAAAGAGAGTTGTAACAATTGGACAAAAGAAGCAAAAACAGAGGCCACACATAGATTACTACTGCTACCATCAAATTCAAAATGAGCTAATATTCTCCACGAAATGGTAAAATGCCTCTATTCTATTTATGACATTATGAGATTTGCAAATCATTGTAGTCTGTTTTTATTTAGATTTTATTTGCATCCCAACTTTTTTGGAATTGGGGATGCTTTTTAAAAAAACATCAGCAGGCACTCCTCTCTCAGTCTTTCTTTTTCCATTGTCCAGGCATGCTGTAAAATGAATAAAACCAGTAATTATTCTTTGTTTTATGTGCGGGGATGTAACACTTAAAAACACTGTTCCAACCCACCCCAGCCCTGTCAGTCATTGTTTAGCTAACTGTATTAGTATAGTGGTTTGAAAGCAGCAGGGGGGAATGCAACGCATTTTGCAGAGACTCCAATTTAATTTACTGTCTGACATATGATTTTGCATATATTTTTACTCCTTTAAACATATTGTCATTATTAATATCACCATATACATACGAATCAATAAAAAAAGACACCTATTATTTGTAGCAATAATAATACTAAATGTATTGGAAATATTATCTATATTGTGAACACCTTTGCGAATCATTGGTATTTCGCTGTGGCGACCCCTGAGGGGAGCAGCCGAAAGGAGAAGAAGATTTACAGTAACAAAGAAATATATCAGGATTTAAAATGACACATTCATCTTCTAGGTCTTCAGCCACTGCTGCGTTAAACACCCTCTATTCAAAGTCATTTTGGGTTGTGAACAAAGCATAGCAATGGAGAATGTCAATTAAACTTAAAGAGATGCTAATGAACATTTTAGCTCCAGGTCATTAATTGATTAATCAAGAACAGTGTATATGACAGATGAATAGGCAGATTAATCAACAGTGAAAATAATCACTTCTTCTCCTTTCAGCTGCTCCCCTCAGGGGTCGCCACAGCGAAATACCAATGATTTGCATGTTTGATCTGGCATAGGTTTTTTACGTCGGATGCCCTTCCTGACACGACCCTCACAACAAGGGACAAATTCCTTTGATCCTCCCAATATACATACTAAATATCTATACATTATGTATCAAAGGATCAAAGGCAACAACAGTGCTCACTTGAAGCAGCCTTAAATGTCTCCATATACAAAGTTGTCAGTTGTAAGAACTGACAAATATAATCTGCTAAATGTAAATAAGCCCTTGCAAATTTTACCTAAGTATGTCATACGTATATGAATTTGTAGCCTAGTTTCATCCACTGATGATTTCATAATAACTACTTTAATTGTTGAAAATTTCCCAAAACCCAATGTGACATCCTCACATGCTTGGCTGAACTGACAACGCCCCAAAGTATTCATTTTACACAGATTTCACAGGAGGAAAGACAAAATATTCACATATATCAGGCTGGCCTGTGGGTCCCCCCAGAGGAGCCGGGGGAGGTGGCTGGGGAGAGGGAAGTCTAGGTTTTCCCGCTTAGGCTAACGCCCCCGTGACCCTGACCAGGACAAGCGGAAGTTGGTGGATGGATGAATATCAGGAAAATTTGGACTTCTGCTCTCTCAAAAAATAAAGAAACCAAGGATCAGTTTTGAAAATAGTTGTAGATAAATGTAATAGTTGTCATCTTATTGATTAATCCTTGCTGGATGTACAGTACATTCTATACAGTACATAGCACTGTTGATAAGTATAGAGGCTATGCCACAAACAAGATATCCATGAGTTGTACGTAAAGTATGTTTCACAGAAAAACTGCATAATTATTTTATATTTAATACTTGGGCCACATGAGAGCGACATAGACACCAAAGTGTAAAAGGAAACTGGCCCTCAGCACAAGATTATGTTGTTTGTTTTGTTCATGCTGCCATCTAGTGGATCAGGAAAGTAATGTAGAGGGGGATGTAAAACAGTTTGACTCAGTTTGATTTTGTTCATATTCTAGATGTTTGTCTGCTTGTTTGTTTTTTGTTAATTTTGTCAATTTTATTGATTAATTTCCTTATCTCTTTGACTATTTTCATCTTTTAATTATATTGGTCAATATTTGTACATTTTTTGCCGATTATTTTAATGATAATTTTATTCATTATCTTGCACATTTTGTTAGTGCTCCCTTTGATCTTTTTGTTAACTTTCTAGATTTTTATGTTCAGTTTGTCCCTTTTTATTGTTTTGTTATTTTCTTAATTTCCTTGATTACTTTGTTCTTTTTATTTTTGGCCAATTTTTCAACATGTTCTTGATTATTTCAGACTCTGTTCATGTTCCTTAATTTTCTTAATTATTTTTATATTTTTGTCCATTTCCGTAGACTTTTCCGATCATTTTATCTTATTATTTCACTAATTCCGTTGACTATTTTTTATCTTGATTTATCTTGACTAATTTGTGCACTTTGTATATTTTGTTCATTTTCTCAATATTTGAGTCAGTTTTGTTCATTTCAATCATTTAGCACTTGTATGTTTTGTTCACTTACTGTATCTTATTCATTTTGATTTAATAATGTAAAAGCCAGTGTACAGAGAAAAATAGGTTCAAGTTCGTTTACATTCAAAAAGTAAAATACAAAAAAAGTTTTGTGGCTTTTTTATTTTCAGTAAAAATTTTGACGTTATGGCAAGTTGGTGTCACATTTTTCTTTTGTACCCTGAGTTGAAGATGTGTGGGAATCACTGCCTTTAAATCCCTCCATGGTGAGTGTACAGTACAGTGACTACAGTCTTATTATTAATCCGTGTCTGGCTGCGGCTTCCAGACTGACTCTTCATTTCAGCGGTTTATAATTCACTCTGTGCATCTGTTATTCAGCAGAGGGAGGCCGAGGCTTTCGGACGCTGCCTCGGGACTGAACGCCTCAACCAGCCCCACACTCTGAGCAGCAGCCTGTTTATGTAAGACTTTCAGAGACGCAGCACTGTAAATCAACCTCCAAATGTCATTTGTTTTTCATTTGTGTCCCTCTTTACTCCCATCAAAATATGTTCACACATTTCTGTGTCAGTTTGTTGAATTTACTTGTTTACAGTTTCAATCATTTTCTTTGTTACTTTGTGTATTTAAAAAAAATGTAACCCTTATGTCCTTTTAAAAAATTACAGTTATAATGTTAACTACAAGATTTGCATTTCGAATTTTAAACTGTAATAAGATTATGATTTATTTGAAAAACTTGTTTCTTTTTTTAAATGAAGGAGTTGTTGTTTAAGTTATATTATGGTTTAATTAATCATTCAATAATTTGTGAATTTCCCTTTATGGGATTAATAAAATGTCTGTCTGTCTGTCTGTCTGTCTGTCTGTCTGTCTGTCTATCTATCTATCTATCTAGCTATCACAATGAAAAATTTACCCTTTAGATGCCAGTTTTTTTCATATACCACCATCTGCTTTTTTGACGAATACATTATAATTCAATATTCTAAAAACAAATTTGACTTTGATTATTACAAGTATCACCAGCTAAACAATCTGAATAATTACTGAGAAGATTGATTTTGGTGCATTATTACTTTTACATAATGTCACATTAAACAAATAGGTCACAGTTGTACTGTTAACTACAAGATTTGTATAATAGACTTCCGTTATAGACACATTCTTGACATCCCTCTTTAAATTTGTAATTAAAGTGAAAAATTTGCATATAATTTTCCATTTCTCTGCAGCAGACTCCATGAAGTTTTGTAAAAATAAAGTCAATTACAAAATGATCACATTTTAGCCACTGACCTCTATGGTGACCCTTTGCCACAAAGTGGCATCCTTGTATAATTCATGGCTGGAAACCAGTTCAATTTTTTTTCATTTCAACTAAAATGGTTTTTATGTGTAGATAGTGATCACCTCTTTTAGTTAGAAGGGTTGAAGTGAAAAAAATATTTTCCTGTAGTGTGTCAGTGTGTAAACAAGTCACACACACTGGAATCCCCGTGGAATGCCATCAAAGCCATAAAATCAGTTTTATTTATTCCTGGCCATGTCAGGATAAAATCAATTTTTTTCATCATGTTTTGCATTCATTTTGAAGGAAAGGCCTCAAATGTTATGTTTTTACTTGTATCTAGTTGATGTATGTTTTCATATAGTTTCCCACTGAGGAACAACCATGCCCCATGACACGAACCAGAAAAAATTAGGAATTTTCATAACATGTCAAACTTCACCATTGGCAAATGGCAAATTTGTTCTGATATGGATAGTAAGGCCCGCTGCCTACGTGGTTATGTCAAAATAAGATTGTGTGTCATCAGATAGCGGGCTGTAAATACATAACCTCCTCTATTCACTTCCTCATACACACACACACACACACATACACACAACGGAGTATGGATTTGTAGTCCCATTTTGTTCATTCTTTCTGTTCATTTTCTTGTTTTTTTTATTTCTGTTTCTTTTGTTAATTATTTTGAGTATTTTGTTTTAGGTTCTTCATTTTCTGCATTTAGGTTCTTCATTTTCTGCATTTAGGTTCTTTATTTTTTAAAATTTTCTTCATTGTTTTATTCATTTATGTTAATTTTCTTCAAAGTTTTTCTATTGTTCAGTTTGTTGCCCAACTTTTTCTTTAGTTAATTTTCTCAGTTATTTTTCCATTTCTACTCATTTTAGTTGAATATTTTGTTAATTTTTTCTGTTCATTTGGTTTGACTTGGGTCTATCTCTATCTACATATTTTGTCACTAATTTGCTATTGTCCATTTTATTCAGCATTTTGTTAATTTCTATCAATTGTCTTCCTTCTTGCTCATTTTCTTTATTTTCTGACTTTCATATTATTAAACCAAAATGAGCAAAATAAGTTCACTCTTCATTCTCAGACATATCACTATTTGTTTTTAACATTTAAGTTGTATAATATATTAAAATTTTATGATATGTGGATTAATTTTCATTAAAAAATAAAAATGAGAGATGTTTGGCTCTCAAGCAGAAAACCTTAATATCTACACTGCCTCTTTCCTCTCAGTCTTACATAGTCCACTCTGCCGGTCTTCTGTCTGTCTGCCAGCTGTGGACAGAGTCGACAGCTGACGTCAAACTGTGGAAATAAAGCTGTGGAGAAGAGGAGGAGCACAGGAGAAAACTAAAATTACTACATGACTGTTTCCAATCTTTACAGGCTACTATCCGGGAAGACAACCAACTTTTCCATGTATGAGCCAACAGAAATCACCCAAACACCTCCACATGTAGTCCAACACACACTCACAGAGGATCTGGTGTTAATATTAGACAAAGTGCACACTCAGCAGTGGAAAAGTAATTGGTGTTAACTCGAGAGCTGGAGCTTTTGAGTTGAGTAGACAGAATTACCCAGAGCCACTTGGCTAAAAAAAATACCAGACAAGCAGTTGCTCAGAGCACTCATCAGCTTGTATGACTGTCTGTGTAGTGAGACGAAAGGCATATTGGCTTTCTGGATGTTTACACATGCCATGCAGACGTAATGCATTCCTTTCTCATCCTCTCGTCCGTCCCCATTAGGAAGGAGTGCTTTTAGTGTGTGCGATATCCCAGTGCTGAAGAGAGAGCCATATGAGGCAGCTAAAACCCTTTTCACTGTGCTATTAACTGAATTAGAGTGCACTACTGCAGCATGTTATTGCCAGTGAGTTATTAAAATGTGTTAAGTTCTAATTATTTTTGCTTCCTTTACTCACTCATGGGTAAAGGTTGTGGTTAATTCTGGTTTTACGTTCCTGAAAGACTGCTGTACACGACTGTATTCATTGAATGCTATGGGTGCACAGAGACGGGGAGTTACCCAGACTGCCAGTAGGGCGAGGTGGAAACTGTGGCAAGGCTTCTGGCAGGATGAGATGCTGCCTTTAAAGGCAATAGGAAATTACAGACCTCGACCGTTTCAAAATGTGTGATATTACTGTGATACTGATGTACAGTAGTTTAAAAAGTGATGTGCACCAAGGTTTAAACAAGCAAGAATGCTGTTTCTGATAAATGGGAAGGAAAAAGAGACTATTTTACACAATGGTGTGTTTGTGTTAGGGCGGTACAATTTTTTTTTTTTTATATATATCTTTTTATTGCTTTTTCTGCAAGGGCAGTACAATTTTAACTGATTAATGATTGGAGCGTTTAGGTAAATAATGTCCAGCATCTCAAATGTGAATATTTTCTGGTCTCTTTTTTTTCCTATTGACTCTTTGTTAATTTTTGTTCATATTATGGAGTATTGTGTATATTTTTGTTCAAGCATCTTATATGTGAATATTTCATGGTTTCTGTCCTGCTCTGAGGCAGTCAGCGGCTTTTGTTCAGAGCAAGACCAGTGATTCTAAACCCATGTGAAGATGTCATTTTGGGCTTTGGGAAATACTTTTTCACAATTTTATGGACAAAACAATAAATCCAGGAAAATGATTTATTGCAGCTCTAGTGTCATTGTTCATCTCAAACATCTTATACTAGCATTTAAAAAAATACAAAAAATAAAAAGGCAAAAATCTTTCATTTTGCATGCTTTACATCTGTCTTTCCCACAATAGGTCAAGGGTCATGAAACCATTTATTGGGTGACACTTGCTTTACCATTATTTTAAATTTTCTTAATTATCTTATTTCTTAACTCATTATCAGATTGGGTGTTTTAAAGCAAAGAAAGCCTATTTTCTGCTTTGGGAAGTATTCTTAACATTTTATTAGACATAACAATAACTCTAGAACAAAAATTACAATAAATAAATAGAAATAGTGACTTTCATTTGGCATGTTTCACGCATGTCTTGTCCATAATAGGAGTCATGAAACCATTTATTGAGTCACATTTGTTTTTGTTTTTTTCCATTGGTTATTGCACTGATTTTGGTTAGTTACTGTCACTTGTATGGAATATTTTGTATATTTTATTGTACATTTTGTTGATGATTTTGATATTTTTATAAAAAAATGTTTTGGATTATTGAGTGGAGTTTGCATGTTCTCCCCGTGTCTGCGTGGGTTCTCTCCGGGTACTCCGGCTTCCTCCCACAACCAAAAACATGCACTACAGTAGGTTAACTGGTCACTCTAAATTGCCCCTAGATATGAATGGTTGTGTGTCTCTTTATGTGCCTCTGGCCCAGGTCATCAGTGTAAATGAGAAATGGTTCTCAACTGACTTACCTGGTTAAATAAAGGTTCAATTCAATATAAATTCTTAGGTCCCATGATGAAAAATCACTATTTCAAGTGAAAAAAAGGCACAAATATGAAGCACAATACAGCGCGTTTTGCTTCACGAGAGTGAGCACTCTCGTGAACTATTTTAGTCATAACTCTGGGATTTGCTCTCGAAACGGGACTAAATTTTCCCCAACGTCTTACTCGTGTCACGAAAATGTCGTGTGATGAAGCGCTCGGGTGATGAGGTACCACTGTAACCACAAACATGAGTGAAGACTGCATCCAGTGTGGGATGCAGTCTTCGTGGCCGACCATGGCTGCAACCCTTGAATTGGGACAGAGCTGTAGACTGGGGAAGTTGAGGAAAGCTCAGAGCCACCTGTTTGGAACATTCCACAGGTGAACAGGCTGATTGGAAACAGGTGAGTGTCATGACTGGATATAAAAGGAGCATCCCTAAAAGGCTCAGCTGTTCACAAGCAAGGTTGTGATGAGGTTCACCACTTTGTGAACAACTGTATAAGGAAGTAGTCTAACAGTTTAAGAACATTTTTCAGCATACCATTGCAAGAAATATAGGTGTTTCATTATCCACAGTCCATAATATCATCAAAGGATTCAGGAAAACTGGAGTAATTTCTGTAAATGACGAGGCTGATGGCAGGTGGTACTGCATTAAAAAATAAAGAAGCGCAAAATGTGACAATAGAGACCCTGTACTGTTGAGCAACTGAAGTTGTTCATCAAGCAAGAATTGCTATAAATAGAATAAAGAGTACAATTTCACCTACAAAGCTTCAACAGTTATTGTCCTCAGTTCCGAAACGCTTGCTGAGTGTTGTTAGAAGCAAGGTGATGTTAAACAGTGGTAAAAATGATCCTGTCCCAATGTTTCTGGAACATGATGCAAGAATAACATTCAAAGTGAGTGAATATTTGCAAAAAACAATATACAGTAGTTCATCAGTTTGAACATGAAATATCTTGTCGTTGTTGTGTATTCAATTGAATATAGGTTGAAAAGGATTTGCAAATCATGGTATTCTGTTTTTATTTAAGTTTTACACAGTGTCCCAACTTCATTGGAATTGGGGTTTCAAAGAAGAATGCTAATTAGCATAAAATTGTGAAGCATCAAGGGCTCATATTTTATACAGTTTACAATATCATTAAAAGATAGAGAATGGGAAGAAGGGACAAGGCTGAATACCAACAGTGGATGGGGACCTTAGACAGGAAAGCATTAAAAACATACATGATTCTGCTGTTGTAAGGAACATTTCCAAAAATTATTGAACATCAAGCAAAAATGAGACTGCATCCCACTTTCCAAACACAATGTTGCTAAAAGATAAGGCAATGCAACAGAGTGGAAAATCTGCCTTGGTTCACCTTTTTTAAAATGTGTTGCTGGCATGAAATTCAAAATGAACCCGTTATTTTCTCAGCATTTGATATGTTATCTTTGTACTAATTCAAATGCGCTGTTTGTATTATGAAAATCATCCCATTCTGGTTCTGTTTACATTTTTCACAGCAACTCAGCTGCTTTGGAAATGGGGTTCTCCATTAACATGCAACATTATAAACTTCTCATTTCAGTTTTACAAGATTACACTCAATTATAAAAGATCTAATTTATCATTTTTTTCAATCTATATGCAGCAAAGTGCAAAGAGAGATGACACGGGGAAAGGATGGCACACAACAAAAGTCATCAGTTAGCTTCTAGTCCATCATTTAGCAAGCAGATGCCACACAGGCCACCCTGCTGAAGCATTCAATCACTTCACCTCAGGAAGCATTTTGCTCTGCCAAAGATACAATATGCCTGTGCTTGTACACCATTCTGACTTGCTGACAGGATACAGTACATTCTGATGGATGTGCTCATTTAGACACAGGGTTTCCTTTCAGTTCGAGGTGTGAATGTCATTTCTGAGACACTTGGGAGGAAAATCAGTCCTAATTTGCATGTTTGTCTGTGTGTGAGTGTAACAACGAGGATTAAAACATGACTGTAAGTGAATCATTTAATCCCTGGCTTAGGAACAGCTGGTTGTTCAGGGAGCTGAGACACAACTCCAGTCTCTTCTTGGAGGCAGCAAAAAGCAAGGTGGAAGGAGATGTTCTCAAGGGGGAACATGTACAGTAAATGACTGAAAAGAGAAAGAGAGAGAGAGAGAGGAAAGAAAGTGAGAAATAGGAAAAATTGACAGAAAAAGTGGTGAAGGAATGCTGAGTATACTTGACCACTTATCTTATAATAATCTATTTAAAAGGATAAGCCAATTAAAGAGGACATGAACCAATGAATGTAAGCGTGTTTTATTCTATTAGTACTTTAGCTATAATCACAGTTTATGTGAGCAGATCACACTCAGAACAGGATCCTTCAGCTACAGGAAGTACTGTCAGCTAACTGTTTTCAGACCAGTGTGTAATTAACTTTAAGTTGTAATCCCACCGCTTGGCCACTGGGGAACCATTCATCCGGCTCCAAGAAGCCTTTTACCCATGGACATACATTAGACTTCAATCTTAAAATACTAAGCAAATAAAGTTTTGTCATGAGTCATTATGGTCTCAAACGTATTATTTGGACCCTCTAATAAAAAATGTGGTGGTCCATCTTTAAATTTTTGCTCCATTATTAAGATATTACTGCAAATAATCCAGCAAATCACTGCCATGCTGGGGTTTGGTTGACATGCTGCTATGGTAGCTCACCTCATTTGTGATTTGGGACTTCGCATCTTCAATTTATTCAATATGGGCATAGTTTTACCTGGGATACACTCGACTGTAGCTGTCGGTAAGTGTTTACACTAACAACGCCGTAATATGACTTTATTTGACACTATGTGGTGAAGTTTTACCGCATCAGTAAATAATTTAATTTTTCCTTTGCTTTTGACCCATCTGAGGGAGCATTTGGTTGTGAAAGCCTTGCTCAAGAGTGATATGTGGTGATGATGAGGTAGGAACAGCTGGTGACCTTCACTGTCCCCACCCAGATCTCCTGCTGATCTGGGGATTTGAACCGGCGACCTCCCGTCACAGGCTCACTTCTCTAGCCTCTAATCCACCACTGTCTGTTGTGAACAGGATTGGTTCAGATCTGTCATATTATTAACTGTGATCATACTAAGTTTATTAGTCACATTACAACATTAAATTATTGTTTTTTAAAAGTGCAGTCTGCAATGCTGGGAAGTTAGTTCTTAGCCAAAGATTTGTCGAGGTCGACTGTAGATGATTAGACAGACGACCTGCCAGTCAACATGGCGTACAACCTCATAGGTGCACAAGCTCATGCACTCACTCTTGGAGTTGAAAACAGTCAAAGCTGTAGCTACTAGGGAGCTAGCAACTATAGCTTATTGAACCACAGGATGAGTGAGGACAGACAGCCTTAATTTCAGATTATTTCAACCTCTGGTACAGATCAGTCTGCCACAAACGATCAGCTCATACCTAGTTTCCCAACATTGTAGAATGCATCTTTAAGTTAATGCCAAATGTGAGTTATAACCTGCAGGTATCTCAATAATACTGTTTCTTTTAGGGCACATTCACACCAAGATAGTCTGGGGGACTTGATTCGATTTGGTGGGGCATGCAGAGAAATGTAACACTTTCATTTGGTTTGATTCACATTCACACTGCATTTTACTCAAACGGGCCTAACCTCTTGACAATGTCACGCAGTTCTGTTAACTGCTCGTTTGGGATGGTATTGCCTAAAATGACCACTGACCAAGAAGAAAAAAAAAGTACAAGGAAGAAGAAAACCCAGCTTACTGATTGACCAGGACCGACGAGGGAAATCTGTATTGTTCAGCCGATTATTCATCACAAGTAAACGATGGAGCTACAGCAGATGTATGCATGTGTTGCATACGTTTTTCACTGGAAGCTGCACAGGATGAGCAGCGGGTGAGGCTATTTAGCGTGTTGCTCTGTGTAACCACCACAGCATTGCTCTCATTCACTTTCTCCGTAAGTATCGTGCTTTGTTCAGCATGTGGGATATCTTGCTGCCGAGAGCAACAGACTACAATGTGCTGCTGTGTTAAGACCAAGGGCCAACGACCAGGCTGTTCAGTGAGGCCAATGCGGAAATAACTTTACGTCAGTAAGCATCAGTAAGACAGCGGCTAATGTTAGCTCTCCCATCAGCCCTCTGGCATGAACACTTCGTAAGCCCTGATACCATTTGTCCAAATATGGTTACATCCTGTTTTTGACTTCAACATGCCGTTCAGGAAGTGACAAGTCGATTGGCCTCAAAACAGCCCTTCAGAAACTAATGGGTGACGTCACGGTCACTTTGTCCATA